>MU863970.1:0-140896 GCA_033296885.1 Triangularia verruculosa | reverse complement strand
AACCAAAAAATCCATTCAAATTATAAGCATATTTTCTCCCTAAATTTTTTCCCCCTTCTCCCACCCCCCCCCCCCCCCCCCGCCCAAACAAGAAAAAAAACCACAATAACAATAACAATAACAACAACAACAACAACAACAACAACAACAACAACAACAACAACAACAACAACAACAACAACAACAACAACAACAACAACAACAACTTCCCGCCCCTTAGCACATTGTTGCGCCCCCAGACTGGTGCTCAGCTTGAAGCATGAGAGCTATTTCTGCTACCCTTTTGTTAGCGAGAGCCAGGGATAGTAAGCCAAAGCCCACAGTTGACGATTCTTACCTCGGGTTGCATTGCACAAGAAGGTTCAATACGAGGTCACAGAGCAACCCTCACACAGGCCCTCAATTCGGACCAGGAAAACATTGAAGATTGGTGCCGGTCTTTGACAAAAAATAGGTCTTCGGTTGAGCACCGAGGTCTGGTGCCCACAGCAGTACCTGTGCCTGCGATGAAGATGTCCGCACCCGGCATAGTAGAAGTGGTACCATCCGCATGGGCAAAGACCGGGGAATTGAATTTCCCACTCCTCCCTTGTCAACCGTAGCTGATCGGGACGGATAATGCGTGACATGATGATGATGGATGGGAGTGTTCTAGAGTATATCGTTGGTTGGGTCGTAAGGGACAGATGGTTGCCTTGGTCTCTGAAAGCGTTGGGAATGTGAATGACGCTGGAGTTGTGTGCTGTGAGTGTTCAACGAGATGATGAGAGTTGTGAGGAAATCTGGGGTGAGGAGAGAGGAACGAAACGGGAATATATACAGCGAGACGGCGAGCCATTTCGACTTCGATCGCCTTCCAGCAACTTGCCCAGAAATCTGATCTTCTCTGAATTTCTCTAGGGCGTTCTAAGCCTTTCCCCTTCCTGTCTCATCAGGACGCATCAAGGGGCCATGATTCTGCATCACCCTGAGGACAACAAAGCCGGGGACGTGTGTTGATCTCCCCCTGGAGGTTTGGATACCTACGGATGCCCATTCCAAGACATGCGAACCTTGTTTCTATCAGTTTGCTTTGTATCTGAGCAAAACTCTGAGGTATGATGAGCAAGGTAGGTAAAATGATCTCTGATCAGCTGGGCAACGTTGTTTTTGGCGTCTGAGATGTCTCATATTGAGTGTGGCAGTGAGGCTGACAAGGTCAGGCACAAGCTCGCCCTCTCAAAACACTAGCGCCGCCCCTTTGAAGACAAATTGTGGGACGAAACAAGACACGCAAGAAAAATGATGGAAAAGGTGATGAGTAGAACTAAAAACGAAAAAGCTGACGAAAACCATTCTGGCAGGCAGTGGGTCCTCGGAGAAACCCGTGGGGGCTGGTTGCCCTGAGGGAAAAGTCGTTCCGCAAGTGAATGGCGGACCCACGCAACAAAAATGGACCAGCAGATTACCTTGTAATGTTTCGGAAGCAGACATAAATGGCTGACAGCCAATCGCTTCCTTGTCCGCTGGTGATGCGGTCACGACTTCCAGGTTCTTTGTCTGGTACTGGTGGGGGGGTTCATCACTCCCTCTTCTCTTTGCCAGGTACCTTACGTGTTCTTGTTTCCTCACCCAGAGATCCGCAACCGCGATTCTGCACCATTGCACATCTTCAGGCCCTTCGTTTCTATCTATGGCTCCCAAAGTCACTACAGCGGCAAAGATGAGAGAGCCTAAGATTATCGAATTTGGGTTTGACCGTGGCAGCGTCAGTTATACGCCGCGCCAGGCCCACTTCGATGTCAGCCTTTACAATCTTGACACAAGATCTTGCATATGGTTGGAAGTACCGTGGACTCTAGGAAACAACGACTATGATGACGGTCACGACGATCTCGAGGACGACGTTCTCATAAAGATAGCTGCTGCCTTACGCGAGCACCTGGACAATCGAGCCCCAACAGCCGGCGACCCGCCCCAAAACTTCGACTTCAAAGTGAAGGAATATGGAATACTTCTGACCGCCAAAACCAACTCAGCTGGGACCGGGTTGCAGAGCAGCAGTCACCATCTACTCGAGGAATACCAACTACCGTCGCCCATCAATAGCAAGACGGTGCTCCGGTCCGAGCTTACCGAGATTCGTCGCCTCTTCTACCGAGTCGATCTTGTTGAATACTCACCCTCGCTTTCCCCCCCCGGATCGGAGAACGGCAATAGGGCTGCGTTCAAGTACGAGCACTCTGAGGCCAGAAAGATGTGGACGGAAATTCATATTCTTGCGAGACTGCCTCCACATCCCCACCTAGCGCTCCTCGAACGCCTGGTTCTTGACGAGCTTACTCAGTCTCGCCTGGTGGGCTTCACCATGAGATACATCGCAAACAAGCCACTTGACAAGTCCCGGCCTGCCTTCAAGCTCAAATGGCTTCGGCAGTTGATGCAGACGATAGACGACCTCAACCTCAAGCATGGAATTTTACACCAAGATGTCGCCGATCGCAACCTCATCATCGATCCAGACACCGATTCGATTGTGTTGATTGACTTCAACTTTGCCTCCAGACTTGGGCTTCCCATTAGCACTAGCCTGTACGTTGAGGGAACCCGCGAAGGACAAGATGACGTCAAGGGTGTTGCGGCTTTCATGTACGAGTACATCACCAGAGACCCTGCCCTTGGACAGGACTACGCTCTTGGCGAGGTCGACGAGAGCAGCGTGATGGACTCGGCCAAGTGGGTCAAGCACCCGAGCGTGGAGCTGGATGCCGAGGTTGCGGAATTCTACTCGGAGCTCAAGACGTGGGTTCACCGGCGACGCACCGGCGTGCAGCTGACGCACTACACTCAGGCGCCAGAGCACCTTGAATGGCCCAGCATCCAAACACAATCGAGGGCTCCCCGGGGCAAACGTGGCAAGCCTGCCTGCCTTTTTCTCAACTGGGGCCGTCCCTCTTCTGCACAAGTCGACCCAACACGTCGGCTGCTTGCCACGGGAAGGTATGCCGACGAGGAAGAGGCAGGCCAAGCGGCCGATCGAGCCTTCGCTGCCGAGTGCAGGAAGATCTCCAAGAAGCGACTCTCCGAAGCGTCGCGCCTTGCCCTTTCGGATGTGCTCTTTTTGAGCACAGTCCCGCCTGGCCGGCGTGTGTTGCGCAGTGGTGCAGTGAAGCGGATAGACGGTGCTGCTGGTTCGAGACCAGCCACAAAGGGACGGGGCAAACGCGCGGGAAAGGTCCAGGGTCGAAAGGGGTAAGAGGGGCGGAAGATCGCAGCCTCGCCGGTTGCAGAGACTTCCACCTAATCGTCTATTGCTTTGTCGTGGCACCGGACTGATACCAGTGCACAACCTCGGGGAGAAGACGGAGAGTTCCAGGGGAGAGATGGCTGTTTGCTTGATGGTATTTCTGGATCAGTTCACTGAGGTGGTATTCAAGAGCAGGGTGCTCAGAGAGCTTGGCGGATGGGTCTGAGAGGTGGAATGCTCTGATGGGATATAAATACGGTCCTGTACACTCCTTTTGAACCTTTTCTTTTGTTCAGTCAACATCATCAGTTCAATACATACTTCAAGATAACTGCATCGGTTTCAAACTCAACGATATTGAACTCTGATAGAATGAGAAAGGATCCCACGTCGGTAGGGCTCACATCCATGGTCATCGTGAATGTACGTGAGTTGCTTTGAGCATGTTAGATGCCTGCGGATCCTTGACGCCCCCAACTTGCGCCGTGCTTCCTTCCCATACCGTGCTGTGCCAAGAACACACAGAAGACGAAAAACGCATGTGGTGACCTGGTACTGTTCCACGCCACAACCGTTGGCTACAGGGGTTCAGCGAGCTATCTACTCGCTCAAACGTGCTCACTGTGGCCCCATTCAGAGTCTTGGCCCCACCCTTTTTCGGTCAAGCCAGGGTGAATGCTCACCAATTATCACCACATTTTGCTGCAGCATGCATCCTGTCACAACATGCTCATCGTCCACAACAGATAGTCCTCGAGAAGATCCATGTCTTTATTACCAAAAAAAGAAGTTGCTGTGTCTCACAGAAGCATCGGGCTGCTGTGTATATGTACTGGACGCTTGTCCGCCGTTCTTCCCTTTTTCTCTGGTACTCTGTCCCGCACCGTCTCTTTCCCCCCTTTTTTTGGTACACCGTCGAAAAGGGGCGTTCTTCCCTTCCAACCTTATTCACGCCTTCCTCTGGGACCGACTCGCAGCCCTCCCAACGGCTTTTCTTTTCGGTTTCGGCGCCGGTCGTGGCATTCCCGAGCGAATTTAATTCACCACCCAGAAGATTGCTTTGGCAATCTCCCACCACACACATCTGACCAGACTCCCAACCCACGGCAGAAAGCTCTCATCTTCCAACGCTTACTTGCACATCCAAATTTTTTGGCTCCATTTTTCTAGAGAAACAGCTTACCCATCTTTTTTTTTCGCACAACACCGTCAAAATGGACCACTCCAACCACGACATGGGCGGCGGCGGCATGGATATGACACCGACATCCACCCTTGGCACCGTCCTTGCCGCGGCGACCTCAGCTGCTGCTGCTTCTGGTGGCCACAGCATGGGCGGTACCGGATGCAAGATTAGCATGCTTTGGAACTGGAACACCATCGACTCGTGCTTCATCGCCTCGTCGTGGAAGATCACGTCGACGGGCATGTTTGCGGGATCGTGCATTGGCGTGCTGCTGCTCACCATGTCGCTGGAGGCCATGAGGAGGGCCGTGACGGAATACGACCGCTACTTGATCAGGAAGCACACTCAGAATTTGGAAGGAAAGGGTGGAGTCATTTCTCAGCTGGGGTACCGGCCGACGATATGGGAGCAAATGGTCAGGGCGCTGCTACATATGGTGCAGTTTGCAGTGGCGTACTTTGTGATGCTGTGAGTTTGTCTTCCCTTTGGCATTGTTGCCGACGGCAGTGGCAGGATGCTAACCTTGATGGGAACAGGTTGGCCATGTATTACAATGGGTATCTGATTATCTGCATTTTTCTCGGGGCGTATTTGGGGTCATTCATCTTTCACTGGGAGCCACTCGGGGCCAATAGTATGGGACAGACAAGCGCCACAAAGGAGCCGACGGTGTGTTGCAATTGATTTGATTCAGCGATGGGGTTGCGGGATTGATTTTGGACGTACATAAATTTTAAGTACCTATACGATGATGGATGAATTAATAAAGCGAGGGACTTGTTTATTTCGGATACCTTGAATCCTCCTGATGTGTCCCCAATGCTGGTTCACGGAGGAGAAGCATCGCCACGTGGCTTGGCAACCGGTCGGGTGTTTCCCCTGAAACGCGTGAGGCGTTGATTGGACCCTGGGTTCGGCTGTAACCGCAAGCGAGTCATGGTGGATTTGATTTATTATGATATCATGCTGAATCATCCTGAATTGGTTAGACTAAAATGTCATCCGAGGACAACAATAAATATTAGACATCATGATGCGGGGGAACGCTATGATCTGAGCCGACAGCCTGCACCAATTGGCAATCACCACCGCTAGCCAAATAAAGCCCTCTTCCAAACACACAAGAACGGCAGTACCATCAGCAACAAACACATCATGGCATCAGACTCTACCACCGCCGGCGACTCGCCTCGTCTGGTCTACTATGACATTGCCTTTGCCAAGCCCCGTGAACAAAACACGGCGGCACCCAACCCATGGAAAGCACGCTATGCCCTCAACTTCAAAGGCATCCCGTACTCAACCGAATGGGTAGAGATGCCCGACATCACCAAAACGCGGAAGAGCCTGGGAGCGTCAGCCTGCCGCAAGTTCGCCGACGGCACCGACTTTTACACGCTCCCCGTGCTGAAGGACAGCAACACCGGCGCCATCATCGGCGACTCGTTCGACATCGCGCTGTACCTCCAAGAAACGTTCCCCGACTCCGGGGGCGATCTATTTCCCGAGCAGCCGGATCTAAACTTTGTCTGCCCTGGCGCCATGGAGATTCTAATCCCGCTGTCGAAGCGCGAGGATGTGGCCCACACGGATTACTCGAGGTTCAACACGAACGTGGACTGGGCCTTCACGCTGCACGTGCAGCTCATGGCGCCGGGGATGAGGTTTGATCCCGACGTGGAGGGGCAGGTGAAGGCCGAGTTTGCAAAGAGGGCGGGGACCAAGACGTGGGAGGAGATGTGGGTTGCGGATGGGGAGGCGAGGGAGAAGATGTTGGTTTCGCTGAGGGAGACGTTGACGGATCTGGCGCGGTTGTTTCAGAGGGATGGGTCGGGGCCGTATTTGCTGGGGGGACAGGCTTCGCATGCGGATTTTATTGTTGGGGGGTGGCTGCGGATGATGGAGAGGACGATGCCGGCGGGGGAGTGGAAGCAGGTGGAGGGATGGCATGATGGGGCTTTTGGCAGGTTGCATGCTGCGCTACAGGAACGGTTTGGGGATGTTAAATAGATGGGGGATAGAGACACATAGCACTTGAATAGACATTAGCATCAGCATTAGCATTAGCATCTAGATGACGGTTTCCCAAAATTACCTTACTTGGGTCTTCGATCCTGTGTCACCAAAGACGTGTCGATAATAACGTTTTGTGGAAATTCACTTCATTGTCCTCATGCGATTGTGCCGGCGAGCATCATCTACAACTATCTTCACGCCTTCTCCTCGCTGCGGTCTCCAATATGTCCATGAAATCCTGAAGCCAATGATCACCCAAGTCAACACCACTCGAGGCGGCGTAGGGCCTGATCACAGGAGGCGTTTAAGTGTGGTAAAGACCCCACTCAATGGTGGCGTGCCAGGGCTCTACAAAAGCATCACGTTAGTGTCAATGAACTCTGAACGCCACTGTCGAGAACCTATCTTAAACGCCGCGGGAAAGACATACCGCAATCCATGTAACCCTTGGTGCCGACAAGCTCGTTGCCCTTGTCGTCCTTCTTGGCGAACTGCTCAATCGACTTCTTGATGGCCCTGCGCAAGTCCTCGCTGCCGAGGTAGGAAGGGTAGTCGGTCTGGCTGACGATCTGGGCGCCGATGACGCAAGTGCCGTACGACATGTAAGCGCGCTGCTGCCACATGTGGTCAAGAACCCTGGTGGCTCATGTTAGCAGGCCATGGGAACGATGTGCTTGCCAAGCAGAAATAGTAGGAGCTAGCTTACCAAGCAGAAGACTGGCTGTACAAGTTGTCGTAGACCTTCCAGCAGTCGCTCACGAGGGGAGAGCCGTAGCTGTACTGGTTGATGACCGAGGTATCGCCGCAGGCGTGGATGGAAATGGAGGGGCTGTCGGTGGAAGGGCGGGGCTTGATGAGACCGGTGGAATCGCCTGCCTCGTCGGTGGTGGTGGCATTGAAGACGGGTGTGGCGGTCGGCAGGGTGGTGCCGACGGTGGAGAGCTCGTGGCTGATGATCGAGGTCGTGAGAGTGGTGCCGACGACCGAGGTTGTGGTCTTGGGGTTCAAGGCGCACTCGGCGGCGGCGATGAGGCTGCCGAGAGCCAGGGCTGTCTTGATGACCTGCATGATGGCAAGATCTGATGGAGGTACCTGTGCTTTGTGGTGTGGAATGGTTGTTGCTGGCAAAGTCGTGGCAAACGAGAAAGCAAGCGGCCGGTTTGGTGAGGGGAGAGGAAAAAGAGAGAATTGTGTACTGGGGCAGAGCGCGTAGAAGTAATATACCTGCGTACCTATGAGAGGACTGGGGCGAGTGAATTCAAGGCCCCTCTCTAATCGCATTCTCAATTCACTTGCTTGCTCGTTGCTCCCGATAGCGAATTTGTGGGACTTCAATAGCATTGTGACTTGCTCCTATCCCCTTAATATGTCCTTACCTATATTGATCACCAGGGCCGTCAGGTGGGAGAGTCCCGAAGCCTCTCTCTCCTTGGTCGGATGAGAGTGTGACTGGCCGATACTCTGCTCCCATCTCGAATCTGTTGGTCCCCCTAAGTCGCCGGTAGTCAAGAGAACGGCTATTGACGGAAATTGCGTTCAATCTCCCGTTTTCACTCGAATGACGAAGCCTCTTCAAGAAGGAAAAGATTAGTGCGACTTTAAACTGTGTTTGCACATGATGGGACGTGGACCCATAGCCACGCTCCACGTGTATCTGGAACATTCCGGCGTGCTGATATCAAAAAGTCTCAGGTTCTTGAGTAATCTGGTACTTTTGACAATTCTGTCCGCTCATGAGGTGGCCCATCGTGGGATAGTATGTCAGACAACAGCTCAGCCAGGGTTAGGGTGCTGCGGTCTTAACCCCTTTTACCCCTGAACTTTCGGACATTTCCATACTGATATTCAGGACGGCACATAAGGTACCTACCCAACTTTAAACCAACAACCATGGTAACGGTACGCTCAGGCCTTAAAAGATGGTTCGTTACTACAATGGGCACTGGAAAGAACCTAGGTAACTTCGGCTTTTGAGGGCGATGCACGAAAGTTTGGGTGGCTGGGAAAGTCTCAGGTCTGATGTGTTACGTGATGGGAGAGGAGCTATCAGCTTGCCTGCCGTGCAGCAAGTAGGAAATTTACCGGAAGCCTAGAACTACTAACCATCTTACTCCAGTGTTAGAAACGGTCGCTCTGGAATATCATGTCTTCGTTAAAATCTTCCCTCTTCTGAAATCTCTTTTTAACAGAACCTTTTACCATGTGTTTGAAGGTACTGTATGAATGCAGGGGGTAATGCAACAGTACCGCCATGGGTAACTTACCTTACCTATATACCTAGATATAAAAAGAAAAAGAAAAAGAAAAAAGAAAAACGCATTTTTGCTTACCGCCTGTCAGCACCTCATCCGAGCGAACTCTCCTTTTCGAACTCCGCCATGTTGTTTCGACATCGGCAGGCAAAGAGAGATGCTGTGTTCCATGAATGTCGAAGCTCGCTGGGAGGGTTTGGCTGGTCTCGCAAGATTGTCGTTTTGCTAGGGTTAAAGCTGGACGGGCACCTTCCCCGACACCCGGACCGTAGCACTGCGTGGGGAAGCTGTTAGGGTTGGCTGTGGCTCAACCACTGAACTCCTGTTGGCCAATGACAAAGCCTCATTGTCCTGCTCTGGTTTCACGACATCGCGGCTTGTCGAGCTTTCCTCTTTTCGACCAGCACTGCTCCGTTCACGCCGACTTGGCTTTTCTCTTTCTATTTGCCGGTACATCTCTGTGACAATGCGCGATTGCCGCCAATGGGAAACCAACTGCTGGGCAGCCAGAGAGCTCCCCGCTTCTACTACTTCTGAGCTCGCGATGCCCAATTCTCTGCCTACCTAGCTTCTGCCAACAGAGAGGTAAAGATTCGCATGTCGAAATCCATTTCCTGAGCTCAACTAAAAATGGCATCTCGTGACGATGATTCCGGCTCTGACTTCTGGGAAACAGCATCTGAGGGTCGGAGCGAAGCATCCGACGTCGATGCCGCCCACGTCGACCGCGAACTTCTACCTGTTCCGAGCCATGTCGCCCCGCGGCCCGGAGACAACCTCTGTCATGTCTGCAAGAAACTGAAATTGAGCCCTCGACGGTTCGTTGTCTTACCAGGAGACAAAGAGTGGAACAGGGGCAACAAACCGGACAAGTTGAATCTGGACCTCGGCAAGGTGCATGACATGAAGGAGAAAACCGACTGCCCTCTGTGTCGCCTTATTCTCCAGTCCCTCGGAGGACCCGACCAAATCCCGACAGCCGTGGACGGGGAGTCGGTTGTGGTGCTGATGAGTTGGAATACGAACGGTCCCCGTCCGAACCCCGCCGCGCCATGGAACCACATACCGGAAGTACGCATGTTGCGACCATATGCTCGAACCGAGAGTGGAAACTACGTAGATGGCCTCAACCTCTTTCCAGAAATCACCCTGCTGGCCAACGACTCGCCTACAGACTCCGTCGCCTATTTTATCCGCCCAATACGCCCAAGCATGATCGATTTCTCTTTGGTACGAAAGTGGCTGGGCTACTGCCAGGAACACCACGGACAAAAGTGCTGGAGAAATCTCGCGCTGAAGGAGTTGAATCGTTCACATCCAACCAAGGAGGTTCCTGGCTTCCGGTGCATTGACGTTGACCAAAAATGCCTTGTTAAGCTGCCGCAAGGAGCACGTTATGCTACTCTCAGCTACGTTTGGGGTCAGGGAAAGAAGTTTATGACGGTCAAGTCAAACCTCCAGTCTCTGGAGACACCGCTGGCGCTAGCAACTCCAGAGTACATGACCCTAATCCCAGCCACCATCAGGGATGCCATACACATCACGAAAGAGATTGGCATGAGATACCTTTGGGTCGACAGCCTTTGCATTGTTCAAGATGCATTCGAGACAAAGGGAGCTGCAATTCAGGCGATGGATATGGTTTACAGCGCTGCCGATCTGGTGATTATGGCTGCCGGAAGTGAGCACGCTGATGCAGGCATAGCTGGCGTCTACCCTGGGACAAGAGGGGCAGGCCAGGTGATTGAAGAAATAGGCCCAGGGTTTCGATTGGCCGCCAGGACAAGATATCAAGATTCTCTGAAAAAGACGGCATACTCGACCCGAGCCTGGACGTAAGTTAATCGTCCCGTTTCTCTTGTTACAAACGCTTACTGACAAGCGGTAAAGCTATCAGGAATCCCACTTTGCTCTTCGTGCCCTCATCTTCATCAACGGCTGTGCAGTCTTTCGATGCCAAAATAATGATGCTTGGGAGGAACACATCTTCGAACCCGAAAATGAGATGAGCGGTGAAGGACGGGCCTCAAGATCGTCGGAACGCAACGATATCGGTCAGTATGAAGGCTTGATGCAAGAATATTCCTCGAGAGTCTTGTCATTTCAGGCTGATATCTACAATGCCTTTGCTGGTGTGTCCCGCCAGATCAAGTGTCAATTGGATACCGACATTTGCCATGGCCTCCCTACCATCTACTTCGATTGGTTCCTCCTGTGGCGTCCTCTTTCTCTTCAGTCTCGGCGCCTCCTGGAGACAACTGGCCAGCCTGTGGGTCCGAGTTGGTCTTGGTCTGGGTGGGTTGGTTGCTCATGGTCACATATATGGGACTGGTATACCAGGAGGATCGAACGCATCGGCAAAGGGATACAAAAACGATCCTGGATCGTGTGGTATCAACGACAAGGTCATGATACAACGGAATGTGAGCGGCTTGTGCGGTTCAACGACGGCAAGGATATTGCCGTTGACCCAATCTTCAAAGCTGAACGTAGAAACTTCTATGGTCAAAGGTTTCAAAAAGGACGCTTTGGAGATATCAACTGTTCACGACGAGAGCCAACCAAGGTTGTGTTGACCAGCATTAACCCCCCCACCTATGCGCCAGATATCATCAGTCACCACAGTGGCTCAGGCTTCCTGCAGTTCTGGACCTTATCACTCATATTGCGGACATCAGAGCCTACGACAGTAGATACCTACCAAGGCCCTCCGGACAAACGAAAGCGATTGGGTATTTTTGATTCTAGCGGCCGCGAGGTTGGAACCATCAGAGTACAGCCTTCTTGGATAGACGAGCACCCCGCGCCAGAGGAAAGGGAAGTTATCCTCTTATGTGAGGCACGAGACGAGAGGGCGGAAGACGACGGCCTGGTTGACGAGGAGCCCGGATGGAGGTACATGGTGATGATGTTGGAATGGCGGGATGCGGATGGTGGCAGGCACGCAGCAGGGTCGATCCCAAGCATGTATGCGGAGCGCGTTGCAGTTGGATCCATTGGAAAGGCTGATTGGAGTGAGTCGCTGGGGGCTGGCCCAGTCTGGAAGGAGGTGATTCTTGGCTAAAGATTTTGTGGGCCATCTGCACTTCAATCAACTCCTCTGCACGTCTGAGCACATGGCGACAGGCTGTCAACTAATACCAACATCACGAGAGCCTTGGCAACAAGCGAACTGGGGTTCCGGCATGGTGCTATTGACGAGGGGCCGAGATGGTGCTGTTTTGTTTCGTGTTTTGCTCGTGTAGGAGCGGGGATCCTGCTACATCCCAGCCTCCAAGGGTGGCACAGCACAAGGCGGGCGCCTAAGGTCAGGTATCGCGCTTTTTATCCCAGCTTAAATTTCACTCCTATCCCAGTTTATTTTGATTTCTGATACAGCTAACCAGCCTCACTTGATACCGCCCATGTATCCTTCGCCTCTCTGAACTCTATTCAACTTTAGCCACCTGTACGTAACATGGCTGCTGGTCAACTAGACCTTGCGGCTGTACAGCAGCTCGCAACCGAGCAGCGCGCTCTCCTTGACACCATCGATGAACTTCGCAAACTTGGCTTGGGCAAATTTGTCCAGCTTCCTCAGCTCATCGTAGTTGGTGATCAGTCGTCTGGCAAGAGCTCCGTGCTAGAGGCCATCTCCCGCGTTCGCTTTCCCATCAAAGACGGACTCTGTACACGGTTCGCAACCGAGTTGGTGCTTCGCCAAACCACCCAAACAAGAGTCAACGTCCAGATTCAGAATGACGCCGGCGATGTGGAAGACTATGTATTTGACAGAACTGGTATCAGCAACGACGAACTCCCTGCCATCATCGAGGAGGCCAAAGAGGCCATGGGCGTTGGGGCTGGATCCAACACTTTCTCAGAACAGGTCCTTCGTGTGGAGATCTCGGGTCCCAGTGTTCCACAGCTGACGCTTGTTGACCTACCCGGTTTCTACCATAACGCGACAGAAAACCAGGAAGCCAGTGGCGTTGCTGTCGTCGACCGACTTGCTGAAAGATACATGCGGCAGAAGAACAGCATCATCTTGGCCGTCGTCTCGGCCCAGAGCGAGTTGGCCGCCCAGAAAGTCTTGAACGAAGCAAAGAAGCACGACTCAGCTCGTGAACGGACATTGGGAATCATCACCAAACCCGACAAGGTTGACAAGGACTCTCATAATGAAGGGCAGTACTTGCGTCTCGCGGAGAATAAGGAAGGCTCTCACAAATTGGCACTCGGCTGGCACGTGCTCCGTAATCGAAGTCATATGGAGACTACTTCGACAGATGCAGAGCGCGATGAGGCCGAACGGAGTTTCTTTCGAGATGGTGTATGGGCAACAATCAAGGCTCAGGACAGGGGTATTGAAGCTTTGCGGGAAAAGCTCAGCCAGGTTCTTTTGGCCCACATTCAGCGCAAACTCCCAGAACTCATCGAGGACATCGAACAGTTGATCAAGCAACGCCAAGTTCGGCTCCAGGAGCTGGGCGAGCAACGATCAACTCCGCAGGCCATGAGAACATATCTCACCAAAATCAGTTCACGGTTCCGTGAACTCGCCAGTGAAGCAGTGAGAGGAAACTATCTCGACGATTTCTTCGGCGGCTTGTACCCAGACCCAGACTCGACCGAATACACAGATGCCCGAATCAAAAAGCTGCGTGCCTTGGTGAGAGACTTCAACAGGTCTTTTTCCCATGTTCTATTGGTCAAGGGAAACAGGCGTAGGATCTTGTGGGACGATGATGGCCGAGACAGCGATCACGGCGATGCCGACGATGAAAGTGCCGCCAACAATGACGCCTCTGAGCCGGAACTTCCACCTCACCTTCACCAGCTCCTGGAACACTATCCCTTTGAAGATCCAGCCACGGTTTCTCTAACGGAACTCAAGGGCGAGTTGGAAGCTATGGCCTCGGAGAACCAAGGTACCGAGTTCCCCGGTTCACCGAATGATCGATTGACACTCCGTCTGTTCAGAGATCAATCACAGCCCTGGGAGGATATCGCCCGATGTCACATCAACTTGATCACAGAGATATCGCAGCGCTTTACCGAGCGGCTCGTAGATCATATCGTTGGAGGAGACTCCAAAACGGCACAAGCTCTTCTCAGAGAGTACGTCGACCCCTTCTTTCAGGAACAGAGGTCTCTGCTTGGCACCAAGCTTGAAGAGCTGTTGTATCATTATATGCATGGATGTGACCCCGCGCCCCTGCTCAGAAACACTGCCCGAAGTAGGAGGGGCGTTGCGCGACGAGTACAAGAGACCGCCCGTCAACTTAAGAAGGTGTATCCAAATCTGGATGAATTGACCCATGAGCACGTTGCCAGAGCGGTGTTGGATGCGTCCTCAGAGGTAACCCCATCTAGTGATTTTGGAACGGACAAGATCATTGAGAGCATGGCCAACTACTACGATGTGAGTGTTCTCCAACAAGATCTCCGACGTCTCTATGGATTGCGCTGATGACTCCCCATTAGCGATCACTTGACATTTTCATTGACAATGTTGTTGTCCTTGGACTGGAAAATTGTCTTCTGCGACACCTGCCGACCATTCTCGACCCTGACATGGTGCCCAGCATGACAGACACGGACGTGGAAAAGGTTGCCGCCGAATCACGCCCCGTCAGGCAAGAGAGAGAGGAACTTCAAGTCCAGCTCGCCAAGCTCCAAAGCGGGCTTACTGCTTGCCGAACGTTTCAGCCGAGAGACTTGCTTTCATTTTCCTCTTCCAGCAGGAACGGATTGACGGCTGCCGGAACCAGCTTTGTGTTGAGGCGAGGACCCAGTTCAAGCCCGGCACCGATACCAAGCATCGAAAGTGAGACTTCAGCAGCGACGGTTGATCGACAGACCACCGCCACCATCGGCCGGACACCTTCGTCTTCTTCTGTGCAATCCGGCACGCCGTCAGTCCCCAGGCCCGCTGCATCACCCCCCGTTTTTGCAACTCACTCGGCGTTTGGGAGCGTCTCACCTTTTGCAGCTGGAAAACCTGCTTCCACAACAGGGGGGCTGTTCGCGACGAACCCTTCTGCTTCAACAACGCCATCAATATTTGCTACTCCAGCCACCCAACAGGCATTTTCGGTGTTTGGGAATCCATCCAGCTCGAAGCCGGGGTCGTTGTTCTCTACCCCTGCCGGGGGGAATGCTTCTTCTTCGGCCAACAATCCCCCGGCTACTTCGGCCTTTGCTCAAGGAGGGCTGTTTGGAAATGCAAATAACAAGCCGTCTCAGTCTGGGTCTGGACTCTTTGGAGGGGGCAAAGCGCAGGGGTCTCCTGCTGCCAAAACTGGGGGTGCTTCAGGAAGTTAGTTTTCCTTTTTTTCTTTTCCTTTGTGAAGCTTAGTTCTTTTGATGTCAAGTAGAGAAGTAGCAAGTATCGGGAGAGGTTCTTTTTATTGATGTCGATTGGGTAATTGCACATAAGGTAGCTGACGGTCCGTTAAAATGCGTTGGTAGGTTGTTCAGCGTCTTATCTTTCGAAAGCTCCCGTAAGAGTCAGTTTTTCCCCGCCAGTGATTGCACATGACATATTGGACCACCAGGCCGATGTCATTCAGACTATTCATGGCAATTTACCACCTGGCGCGAGCAGGAGGCATCGTCCGGTTGCTTGCGCTCACATATCGGCCATGCCCAATTGTGAAGGATGGTCTCCGGAGGAGATGCGGCTGCAGTATATGCTTCAACAGGACTAGGGGTACGGCAGGGTTTATGCGGGTATGTCAGAAGAGTTCATCTCAGTGGGGAATCATGGCATACACTCCAGTCTCGTTTGTGTTAGTTACAAGCACCTATTACCTCCTTCCAAACCGATATCGTCCCGATTTCCCAGTTCGAGGCTTCCGATAGGCGCATCATACACCGCCTTCAGAACACGATCCTTTGTCCATCAAGACAGTGAGAAAAATAAGAGTGACCAGGACCTGTGCGCCGCCTTTTCCGGAGTGGCTCCTGTCCGACCAGGTTTCTTCTAGGTCAAACTCGTGGACAAATGGATCTGAAACCCTTGAAGTCCCAATTCCAAATATTATACCGCCCCCAACACTCATTCTCACGGGACCAGCTAAGGGCTGGCTGTCAACAGACACATAAACTCCTGGCATGGAAACATTAGTCCTCCGCAGCGACTGCAATGATCCGAGGTCTCACCTAAAGTGCCCAATGCCCTCAGCTGAACGTCCACCTGGACTTCTGACGTTTCTGGAAGCATGGTGTAAGTGGCCGAGATTACCGCAGCAGCCCCTGACATCTTCCCCAACAGCCCCATGACAGCAACTTCGGTCTGTTGAAACCTGTGCACGGGGTACCTGGTGATGATATCACAGTCATGAGCCTCAAGACGGAGCTCCATCATCGCCAAATCCAAATCCGCGTTAGCTGGTGAGGCTGGGTGTCTGACGACTCTACCAGAGCTGTGGGTACGGAATAAGTAGCCTCCCTCATCTCCAGACGTGTGGACAGAGCCCAAGGAGATCAGCTTTGTCCGCGGCTCGCCTTGCAGATTGAAAACCGCCGTGATAACAGCCTCGCGATGCGCCGCCCTGATCTGGAGAAATTGTGTTTCCGAGTGTGAGCTGTACATATCCACAGTCCTTCCAAGCTTCTCGGTCCGAAGCACAATGAGTCTACCGTCTGGAGTCCTTGCCGTCATCTGCTCGATGAGATCCAGGTCATGCTCGTCTGGCGCGTCGGTGATGTAGATCGGCCCGCCAGACACGCATCGTGCTGCGGCGTGGAAGCGGGAAAATTGGTGTTTTGTTTGGAACATGTCCCAGTCTGGCAGGAGGTGAAAGTGCTGCATCAGAAGGGCGTTGTGGGCGTTACAGAAGATATGCCAGGAGTGGGAACTGATTTTGACTGTCAGTCGAAAGAGCGAGGTATTTTTATCATGGAACATTAACCTGGGATCGTCCGGGAAGAAGTCGTCAGAAGTCCTCACCATCGGCTTTGGGAGATCGTCTCGTAGAAAAGAATAAAACATTGTCTGCGGGATTTGTGCCATGCAAGCAATTGCTCTACCACCGAAATACTTGAGCGATGCCAGCCGCCAGGCATCCTGGTAAGCTGTAGTCAGGGCGAGCCTGTCGTCTGCGTGCTCACCGTAGTCCAGAAAGCTTTGTGTGTCGACCTTGACTCCGTCCACCCCGGCATCGGCTAGAAATCTACCAGGTGGTCAGCATTGATTACACTGATAGCATAAGTAGGCAAAACCGACTTGTAAAAATCATCATACAACCTCTCCGCATCATTTCCGTCGACTGTGGTCATTGTCCCACCACCAAGGAAGATGCCTTCACGTCTCTTAAAAGTCCTCATCGCATAGACTTTGGCTAATTTTCCATCGTTTGCCATGCCTCCCCAGTGGCCAAAGATGCCATGCCACACGGCAATGAACCGAACATATGGGAATCTCGATTTAATCATGGCAATCAGCTCGTTCAAACCACCAGGAAAGTGCTGCTTATTTGCTTCGAAATCACACCACTGGCGATAGAAGTCAGATTTTCCCGATTCCAACTGCACGGATTGCCAGTTGTCGTCGATGATGAGAGTTGTTAACCGAACTCCCCGTTGATGTAAGCTGGTAAGGGCGTCGATAATTTTGCTTGGCGAGAGGTACTGACCCAGGCCGTTCCAGGTGCAGTAAGCAAAGCCGTCATACCAGTCTTGAAAATTTGCTGCGTTATTCGCCTCTTGGGCGACAGTCTGTTGGAGGTACTGGGCCCCCACGCTGCCTCTATGATACCGGACAAAGTTTCTGGCAGCACCCATGGCACCAGCGACAGCTTCCTCGCAAGTGTTGGCAACAGCAACGAACACATGAGCATTGACTGACTCCAGTCCATCGTTCCTTGACGATACCAAGATTTCACCATGTTCATTGGAAACAAACGTGGTCAACAGATTCTGGATTCCACTGACCGCAATAAGAACGACATGCAATCCATCCCGTCTCAGAAAGGAAAGCATTACACCTTGTTCCTTGAGCGAGAAGGCCTCTCGACCATGTCGTGGGCCGAACCAGGCATCGTTGTGACGAACAATGGCGAACCATCGAATGCTGTCAACTGGTTTGCCGAGAGAGTATGATGCATGGCCAGACGTGCGGTCTTGCGAAGCCGGTGTATGTGCTGTGAGTTCCCAAACAGGGAGTCCCACTCGCGCAGTGGGAGCCAGCTCTTGTGTCGCCACTTCGAAGCTCACGCCATCCAGATAGCTTGACAGCTTGCTGCTCGGGGCGCGCCGAGAAGGAACCACAATCTCGCCGTCTTCGCTTCCGTCAACGTCCCTGATCCAAAGCCACGGCGCATGTTCATCAAGGCGAAACTTGATAGTGAAGTTAAACACTCCTGTCAACTCGGATGTCTGGGTGAGTGTCGGTATCGCGCCCGTGAAGTATCTGCGGTCGGGTCGGGTATCAAGTAAAGGGAAGGCCGTCGACTACGCGCTAGTCAACATGTTTCTCTTTCCATGAGCATGTTCGGTGATGCAAACTTCGGCAAGATCCAGTTGAGACCAGTCACGGGCCGGTGTGCAGTTGTGCCAGATGCTGACGTCGCGAACCCTGGTGCCGTTCAGTCCTGGAACCCCAACCACGAAGCGGATCTAGAGTCGGTCGAGATGACATCAGTAAATTGCATCAAGATGATGAGCTTTGAGATTTGGTTCGGGCATACAAATGATGCACCGTGGTCTACCACATGTGTGGCGCCCAACGGGGGATAACAAGTAATAGCCGATGCCATTGTGCTTCATCATTTGGTGTTGCCTGGTTAAGGTTTTGGCGTGTGCTCAACGGTCCACTCAAACAGAAATGGTCCAATCAGGTCACATGGAGGACCGATCAGGCACCCATCTTTTTCCTTGACCCATCATGGGACAGTTCTTCCACAAGGCCTCTGCTGTAGGGCAAGGTACCTTAGCCTAGAGGTAATTCCGAAGGCGTGATAGGCGAGAATTTCACTCTGCTGTGGTGAAGGCATCATTTACCAGAGTTGGCCATCAACATATGCAAGTTGTGCTTGAGCCACATGCTATCTAGGTACCTTAACTAAGCTGCCCTCAAGATAGCCCGCTTGGTTTAGCTGAGAGCTTGTAAGACTAGGGAAAAAATAGATCCATTCATGGGCAATATTCGGCCAAATCCACTCCCAATTGACATCGTCACTCACAGCTCCATCAAACTTCTGACATAGTCCCCAACAATCCCCTCAGCCCCGGGCCCCTCATCAACCACCAATCCCAGCCTCTCCGCCGTGCTCAAGTCAAAGTCCGTCGGCCAGCTCCTCAAAATCCGCTCCAGATCCTCGTCCCGCACCTCCTTTACCAACCGCAGCTTATCCTCCCCGCCAAACTTGGCCAGCGCATCCATCATCTCCTGAACCGAGACGCTCACCCCCGGGAACTGAATCACTCTTCTATGCGCAGGCAACACATCACTTTCCAACCCCAACGTCCTGACCAAATTCTCAGCTATCGTCCTCGGCGAGGCGAGGAAGCTCTTAAAGCCCCGGTCTTGAATCGGAACGACGCACTCCTGTCCCGCCATTGGCTCCCTGATGATTCCCGACAGGAAGCTCGATGCGGCAGCTGTCGGCTTACCCGGCCTGACACTGATGGTGGGGAATCGAGCGATGAACACATCCAGGAATGCCTTCCTATGAAGAGAGGTGAGGTACGTCTCCGTCATAAGTTTGTGGCAGCCGTAGGTGCTTTCAGGCGTGGGGAGAACGTCGTCTGTGATCTTCCCAGGAGGAAGAGGCTGTCCAAAGACTGCCTGGGAAGAGGCGTAGATAACGCGGCAGCCGGGGTTGGTCACGCGCAGCTGGTCTGTCAGCAGGCGGACGGAATCGACGTTCACTTTGAGGGAGAGGTCGTAGTTGGCTTCGGAGCCGGCGGACATGATGCCGTGGAAGAGGAACACTGCGTGAAGCGGTTGAGCGGCTTCGAGGAGGGGCGTGATGAAGGCTGGGGAGGTGATGTCGCCTTGGAGAAGAGTGGCATTTTGAGCGTAGGTGACGTTTTTGGGGAGGAGGGGGGGGTACAGGTCGGTGAGGAAGAGGCGGTATTCAGGAGAGTTCAATAGACGGGAGGCGAGGAGCGGACCGACGAGGCCGGAGGCGCCGGTGATGATGATATTCTTCACTTCAGACATTGTGACTCGTGACTGTTCTCCGCTGTTCTCGTTGATAGGGGTCCTCGTCGGAGTTGTAGACGGGAATACGACAGCGAAGCAGTGAAACTTCCTACCCAACCCCCTGTGGGTGGCGTTGACGCACGTTAATGCGGGGTGGTCTGCGTTATGGCACTTGAGAGGCCAAGTGTCTGACAGAGGTGGAGTCAATGACCACAGCAAGTACATGGAGCTGTTCCTTGATTTATTGGATTTATTCAGGGGCTAGTGTCTGCACACCATTATGTCCGTTGCCACATGTCAGAAGTTCAAGTACATATATCTACAGGGAGTATCTAGGGTCGTCATGAAGCCTCCACTCAGGCAGAGTACTTTCTGACCATTCTTATGAGAGCCTCCTGCACCTCACGTGGGCTTGTGGCATTCAGGAAGTGTCCTCCATTTGGCACGAGTGTCAGCGTAGCCTCGGGAGCGTTCGTGAACAGCTGGATGTGCTCAGCCGGCAATTCTTTTCCAAATACCGGGTCTTGTTCTCCCTGTGCGTGTGTCAGTTCCGGTTCGGAATCCAGACTTGAAAAGCCCAGGGTGAGCTTACCTGAAGCCAATAAACAGGACACTTGACATGTCTCAGCCTCAGCAAGAGACCGTCCCGCTCGAGAAGATTGGTAAGAGCCATTCTAACCTTCTTTCTGCCCTCGTCTCCGACATAAACCTGCTTCAGTGTGTCGTCCCAAAACTTCAATAGCTTTGGGTCAGGGTTAGCGCCGAATCCCAGACCGGTTACCATGCCCCTCCATTCTTCGTCAACAACAAAATCGGGAGTCGGCCCAACAACCGACCATTTGTCCATCCAGGGGGTGAGAACAGCGGCAGGGTCCCAGGCTCCCTTGGTACGCGAGTAAGCCGACTCAGAGTCCATTGATGTGCCGAGGGGGAGAAGTCCCAGGATCTTTGACCGTTTGTCAGAAAATAAACTCCTCAAACGAGATATCTCAGCCTTAACTTACCCGCTCGGGAGCAAGCAACGCCATGCGTACAACCATCCTAGAGACATGTGGTTAGCACTCTTCGCAGCATGTAGATGCAATAAACATACCATCCGCCCTGGCTGGTTCCCAAAGCAAAGGCCTTCTCAACTCCCAAGGCATCCATGACCTGAAGAGCCATCTCGGCTGTGTCCCAGTAGGTAAAGTTTTCTCTCTTGAGTGCAAAGGTTGAGCCATGACCAAGAGGCTCGATAGCCAGAAGATTCACAGCCGAAGTCAGTTCTTGAGAGGAAAACTGGTCATCGAAAAGCGAGACGGTCGTGCACATCGAGTTGATGAGGACGACGGTGGGCTTGGTCTGATCGATCGAGCCCGACGGAGAGGACAGCCGATAGCCGACTCTGATCCCTCCCATATGGGGGACCGTTACCGTAGTTGTTGCCGCCATTGGTAGGTATGTTGTTCAATTGTATGTTTTTTTTGATGTTTGACCAACGAGGATCACCAAGAAGAGAGCGCGAAGGATCAAAAAGCAATGTGAGACAAGCAGACAAGAGGGGTTATCGATCACGAACAGGACGCAAACTGCCTTGAAACTCACCGCCAAGGAGAAACGGCGAGAACTAGTGTCTGTTTTAGCAATGCAACGTGGACTGATGAGAACGGGCAATCTGGGGATGATGATTGGCTGAAAGCTCCGAAAAATTCCAGGATTTTGAATCATGATGGGGATCAACGGCCGAATGTGGACTCGTTTCGCGGCAAGTGGATGAAGTTCGGCATTAACCACCAAAAAATGGAGCTGTTTTGAATTTTTGTATCCACCTTGAGACCCTGACGATGCTATTCCCGTTGCCTCAAACTTTGAGCCTCCCCCAACAAAACAACCACGACTATCGACCATGGTCATCATGCCGACCGTCCCGAGCCCCCCATATGTACAAGTCCTAGGACCGCTAGTGGAACTTAGCGGACTTCTCTCACTTCGATCTCAGCCGAACCGGTGCTTCCGTAACCCTCGGTTGCCATGATCATGTAGTTCCAGCTGCCAAGCTTCAACCCGGAAGCAGTCCAGGCGTCGAAGTGGTTCTGCACAGAGATGGTGCCGCCGACACGCTTGACCTGGCGGACAGACCAGTACTGGTCGAAGGTAGCAGTGCCCTGGATCGAGGGCTGGTTCACACGGCGGGTGCGGTAAACATCATAGGTGCCGCCATCCGAAGTCAAAGTGCGGAACTTGGTCGTGCCGGCCGAGGGGTTGTAGGTGCCATAGGCCTCGACGATGTAGTACTCGACGAGGGGGTTGACAGTCCAGCCGTAGAGGGCGAGGTCTAGGTTCATGTCAGCGACTGCATAAGCGACAGAGTATTCAGTACTCCGTATAGGAGGCACATACAGGAGTTGACGTTGTAGTTGTTCCAAGTGCCGTTGTAGGAAATGGTGCGAGAAGGACCTGGGTTCCAGCCCTTGCCACCAACCCAGTTTCCGACGTTCCTCCAGCTGACCTTGTACGAGCCACGAGGGCCGTTGTTGTAGTCGACAGACCCCTGACCGTCGGTCCAGTAGGAGTAGAAGAAGCCGTCGTGATTGCCCTGACCAGGCTGGATGCCGCGAAGAGCAAGCTCAAGAGGGCTGGCAACAACGGTTGCCGCCGCGGCGAGGGCCGTGAAGATGGAAGTGAAAGAGACCATTTTCTTGTCTTGTTCTTCGAATGCTTAGAGAACAAAGCCTTGTGACTATGGTAGCGGGGATCAGCAACCAAAGCGGGTTATTCTCCAGTCTTATATACCTTACCTGACACAGCCATCTTTCATTGCCCCTTTCCCCATACAGCGTCGATATGAGCATCCATGTCAATCACCCATACTGCCATACAGTCAATGATGCCTTACACCACCATGTACACGCAAGTATACCTACGCCACCCCCGGATTGACAGTCCCAGAATGGCAATTTACCGGACAAAAGAGTGGTTAAGTACTGGCATTGCTTGGCGGTACTCTGGAAGAATAGAACCCCACGTTACCATGCATCGACAAGCAGCGGTACTGAGATTGTGGGGTAAATTTGCCCGATATTAAACGATGGCTGTATCCTGCAGCGTCCATCAGCGGGTATTCTCACGCTCGCCCATCTCAGCCCAACGTTTGAAACAAAATGACCTCTCCAGCACCCCGGGCGGCGGATATTGACTTTTGATGGATCTGCAATCTTGAACATACAAGTACTGAGCCGGCAAAATGAGAAAGACAGCAAGAGTGACGCGGCTTGAAAGAGATTGAACGCAGAAATCCGGGATCGTGTCCCGGTTTTGGGCCGGTAGGCCGCGTTTGACTCGTCCTGAGTTTAGCCGAAATGCTGAAGCTTTGAGCATCCTCGACGAGATTCGTTGCTTATGATCATGAGATGTTTTTTGAAGGTCGAGAGGTATATGATTCCTAAGCGCATGAATCAAATTGCGCTAGAAGCTGGGCAAGCAAGAGAGTGTAAGCGCGTGAATCGGATGAGGTTTTATTCATGTCGAGGTCGTGGTGGATTGCCGCGATCAGTGCCTACCAGGTATAATAAGTTCAGGGTGATACAATACCTATCTTACATAGATGAACGAAAGATTTCATGTGTTTCCAAAAGAGAGACAGTATGGTCATATATATCCTCTGAAGAGTCCCCCAACCTCACTACCCCCAAAGGTTACCTAGGTACCTAAAGAGGAGCCTCATCAGAACTAAGACCTGCCATCATACCGCCCTTCTATCGCATTAGCCTTTCTTAGCATGAGACTATCAACAAGCTGGAGCGATGCCCAGAAATCGCCGAGAGTCTTGGCGTTCGGCCGGGTGATCCGAAGGCACAAGAAGTACGGCATTCCGCTGATCAGCAGGAATCGCTACCACGGCTAATAGTAGAAAACTGATGGTTCGTTGTTCAACTTCTGACACACAAGACGGTCAGCGGCAGGTGAATCCCAGATTCCAAGATTCCAAGACTCTTGGGGCGGGCTGTGACAGTCAGGACAGATATGTAAAGATCGCATTCAAAACAAAGTCTTTTTGGTGGTAGGAACGAGCTTTTGCCATTTTGTTCATTTTCACATTATTGATGACTTTTGTGTAACTTGGTCTTTTGTGATGGTCTCAGTACCTAAATCATCACAAAATACATTCTAAATTAATTCTGATCGCGTTATCTGCTCCCCTCACCATGGCGTTGCCATTGCTGACGACCTCGCTTCTGCTCCTCTTGGGGACGGCATCAGCAAATATCCAATCTCAGCCACCAAAACAACACATCTTACCGCCCCTGTACCCTCATGCAAGCGATTGCCTGCCAGGGCCCCTCAAAAACGACCTTCTTCCCTCCTGTGAAACGGCCTTTGTGTCCAACAAAACCCTCAAAGGTGGCCAAGAAAAGCCTTGGACACACACACCTTTCTGCTTGGACACCACCTCTGGAACGCCATACTGCGTCTTTACGGCCTCCAAATTTCAGGGGCCAAAACGAGGAATCAGCATCGTCGCCCCATTGCCAAACAACGCCTCTTCTTCATTGGCCCAGGTCGAGAAGCTCATCCTCTCGGCGTCGAAAAGCAAAGATGACTTCATTGCAGTCGGCGAAGATCTGGAAGACCCACCTTATGCGCTCAGAACAATCGATGGGAAGGGATTTGGGCTGATTGCCACAAGGAAGATTCCAAAAGGATCAATTTTCATGACGGACTATGCTGCTCTGATGGCAGACAAAGACTTTGCGTCAAATCTCAGAATGGAACAAGGGAGGCTATTGCTCAGTGAGGCGGTTGTGCGATTGCCCTACCCGGATAGGGTGATTAAATTGGCGAGAAGCAGCACTAGACCAGGCGAAGTGCCCGCTGCAGAAGATGTGATGAAGACGAATAGCTTCAGCGTGGAGGTCGGCGGACATGGTTATGTTGCACTGTTTCCAGATGTCTCTGTGAGTCTGCTTATCTCTCCCATTAACCTGTCCGTCCGATATACCTTAATTTGCTGCTAACAAATACCGCAGAGAATGAACCATGCTTGTAAGCCAAAGTAAGTCTCCTGCACCTCCGGTTCACTAGCTGTGCTGACATAGGGGCTCAGTGCCATTACCCGGTTCAATGCAACTGCGCTCTCCAAGACCATTACCGCTTTCCGCGACATTCTCCCTGGCGAAGAAATTACAATCAGCTGTGAGCCTTACCTACCTATACCTCGAGTCATTTCCCTTTGATAGCAGATCACTGATTGCTAAAAAGACACTGCCTTCAACCTGCAATCCAAAGTTCGTCTTCCCCGCCTGAAGAGGCTCTGGGGGTTTGACTGCACCTGCAAACTATGCGCCGGTCCTCCTGAACTTCTGGCTGCTTCAGATACCCGCCGTCAGAAAGTCGATGACCTTGGCCCTCAGATCGTGCAGCTGGTTGAGGAAGGAAAGTTCGACGAGGCAGTCAAGCTTAACACAGAAATGATCCAAGTGTTGACGGACGAGGAGATTCTACCTCACATGGGAGATTACTATGAGATCATGGGACGCTTGTACCAAGCTTGGGGGAAGAAGAAGGAGGCGATTGAATGGTTTGAGAAGGCATTGGAAGAAGTTGAGGGCTTCAAGGCAGACGGGGCCGACGACTTGAAAAAGATCATCAGAGCTCTGAAAGCAGAGAAGGAGTCAACATGATAGAATTTGGGAAAAGGAAACTTCTTTATGTTGGAGCTGGAGGCTTTGCTCCTTGTTGCCCCTTGCCGGCACTCTTTTTGTGGGGTCGCAGAGGTTCAGGGTTGTGTTTACATTCGGCTTATGCGAAAATAAGAATACTTGCCATTCACTTTTAACGAGATTCCTCACACTGTTGCAGTATTGTACCTCGATATTGATAAGAGCATGCTTATAATGGCCAAAAACAGCTCTGGAAAAAGGACGGTGTCGCCTTATGTGTGGTCAATGGAGGTACGCCAAGCCAGCCATTTAACCGACACAGCTTAGCCTGGCGACACCTGTCATCCAGTTCATCGACGATCTACCTAACAAGCATCTGATATTTTGCGCATCGTTTTCTGGGCGAAGTGATGACTGCATCATGATACTTCCAACAGCAACCTGAAGCAATCCAACCAAGATCCAAATCACTATGGCCAAACCACTCCATCTGATCGCACTATCAATGACAGTCGCCTTAAGTGCATACCTCGGTCCTCTCCTGCTCAGCCATTTCATCCCCGGTAGCTTCATTCAACATCAACTAAACCAGCTAGACCTCTCATTCCTGCCAACACCGATCCGATCACTGTTCCAGACACCCTCATCGACAAATCAGAAATGCCCCGAACACACATACACCACTCATCTCATATCCCTTGACCCTCTCCTCATTTACATCTCAAACTTCGTCTCCCAGACTGAGTCTCAGGCTATCGTTGACCTCTCGAATCCTTTACTCGAGCCATCACCCATCGTCTCCCATGGCACCGACTCTGCCGGCTCCCAAGCTCGGACATCCTGGAGCGCTCCTCTGGCCCAAGACTCCCATCTGGTCAACTGCATCCTAGCCCGGTCTTCATCTTTTTTGGGAACTCTTCTTTCCCCAGGCCGCGATGAAATGGGACCGGCCCAAGTAGTCCGGTACACAGACTCGCAGAAATTCGACCTGCACACCGACTGGTTCGCTCGCCCGCGGATCACCGATGAAGACCGCGAGACTGGTCGCCGGAGACTGTACAACCGTGTTGCGACGTTCTTTGTCGTGCTTCAGAGCAATATTACGGAGGGTTCAGGGGAGACTTGGTTTCCAAAGGTCAGGTCGATTACGCCTCATCCTATTACCGCAGAGGGAGATAGGGTATGGAGGGAGCATGAAGATGGCGGGCTGGCTTTTAAGCCTATTCCAGGGAATGCGATATTCTGGGTGAATCTGCTGCCGAATGGGACGGGTGATGCAAGGACTGTGCATGCCGGGCTGCCGGTCAAGGGAGGAGTCAAGACTGGGATGAATATCTGGCCAAGGGTGTTTTTTGGCCCGGATGCTTGAGCTTATTTGTTGAATATTCGCTGGGCTACCTAGACGAAAACTGTTAGCTGGTATTAATAGCTGCCAGTATTTCAGGCTTGAAACTACAATCCACCTATCTCCTGGGAGCTTCTCCAAGCTTGAAGCAGACGGCTAATGATTTTTGAGACGAATAGCCGTGTTTATTGTGAAGATACACTCCTTAACAGTTATCATGAGCAGTTGGTAGACGCCACACCAAGTTCGAAACCCATGACTTTAGGTATCGGCTGCATTTGTCCTCTCTGTTATTCGTAGTCGCATGCTAGGTATAACACAAGGCAGTGAAGATCTTGTCCTCAGTATTAAAATCTAAACTATCTTTGCCATCCCAGATTAGATGGACCAGAAGCAAACCAAATCATCAAAGTCAGCAGTCGTCGGCTTCCTTGGCTTTTCTCCTGGAAGGATTTCGGCTCGAAGCACTTTGGCACGCTCTAGCCACTGCTTTCCCTCGTCCATATTCTCCTTTCCCTTGAGCGATACCAAATGTGATCCACGCAAGAATGAAGAACGAGCCGATTCATTCTTGTACCATTCCCTATTACCCCAAATGCTCAATGCTCGGTCAAGATAATCCCTGCGATGTATATAAGTATTATAGGTCATAGAGCCTACCGGCGTTTTGGAGATTAGGGAAACCTACTGCGCTAAACAATGTTCCTTGCGTCGAATATGATGTTCAGCCAGTTTATGGCATGCATCTGCAGTGCGGTGAGCGAACTTGCCCAGGGTTGACTCATACTGCCTTAGGCAGTTAGAGTGGATGACAAAAGATTCGTCCCAGAGCTTTTTTGCCCCTTCATGGTCGCCAAGCTCCTCTGACCTTTGAGCCTGGCTGCTTTTAACGTTCCCGAGAGCTTGGAGAACTCTCCCTGTTCTGCAAAGAGTGAAAATGAGCGTTAGTAGGAATAATATAAACGCCTCCCTTATTGAGAATCTCTATAACCACTTACTTATAAGAAACCTTATCTAACTTGCCGAATGCCTCTTCGCGCTGTTTCAATAGATTTGTCAATGTCCTGTCAGCAGCATCAAGTTCGCCCTGGATCCAATATGCCAGTCCCAGGTTACACACTGGAACCCCATAGGCATCCACGTCGGCCTTAATGATGTCAAGTAGAGCAGCACTCTGCCTGAGGCATATGCCTTGCCTTCGTGTGAGAAGTATCGCTCATGGAGGTAGCTAGAACCGCGCAATGAGCATACTGATAGACGGGGGGGGCTTTAGATGACACCTACACTGCTGCCTCGTTCATCAGCATTGGGAGATCTTGGTCCACGTCGTACTGTTCCCAGTCAGAGTATTCAACATAAAGCTGATGGAAACGTTCCAAGTGTGGCAGGAGATCTTCGCACATGGTCCATCGCTTTGTAACCTGGCTGCAGTGATCTCCTGGGGGCCATAGTGCAGCTAACAGATGAACGGCCTCGAAGAAGACTTTGTACCGATGAACATCGTCCATCCGAGCTCGGACTTCAGCCTGTATTACACGATAAATCCAGAGCTCTTTCTTTTCGATATTGCGTTTAATAGCAGACGACGTCAGAAGCTCGTACCGGGCCTTTTCGAATATCGTTGGAGTCCAATTATAATCACCAGACTTGGTTGTCAAAGTCGTTATTCCGGCGTTACAGAATATATCTTCTCGAACCCGGTCAGGATTCAGAAACGCAAGCAGCTGAAGAAAACGACTGGCCTCTTTGCCAAAGTCCTTGAATCGGTACACGGTGGCGAATATATAGCGATACCGTTTTTATTAGAGAAGGTTGGTAAGGTTGTGAATCTTAACGTACCTAGTGTCATTACTATAGAGATCTGCAAATTCTCGGATGGAGAGGTGCCTTCTTCGAATAAGCCCTGCCATCTAGGACATGGCTAGGGGAAGCCCGGCAAGCCAGGTAGCTACTTCAATCGATAAGTTCTATTCTTCAGTACTAGCCGAGGCACCTGTCGGTGTGACGAGCTTATAAAGAAGATTAGCGGCGTCTCTAATGCTCAATAGCTCCATGTCAATCCCGCCTCCGGCCAAAAAGAAATGCCTCTTCGCGAAAGGGTCACGGCTCGTTATTAGTACTGAGCCGTTACCGTCAAACGGTATGAGTAGTCGGCAATAATATCTAGATTGCCCGCATTATCAAAGATAAGAAGCCAAGAATCGTTCTCAGAGTTCGGATCTGACTGCAGGTTGTTGCCCTTGGGGATGTTCAGCCATGCCTTGGCTATCTCTTCACTCGACTCGAGGTCTATGGCCTCTTCAACTGCCTCAAGACTTAGATGTGTTGAGAGTCGGGCAAAATCGGTGGCTAACTGCGATACACCTCTTGCTTCAATCCAAAAGACTGCGTCAAACTTGGTGGCTCTAAATGGGAACATGGGCGATCTTCTGGAAGGACTTATGCTAGAACACGGCTGTGTCAGAAAGTCGGAATGAATTTTTCTACTAAGCAGCTTTGGGACAGCTAAAAAGAACTTTGTTGTCTGTCTCCCCGCCTTTGGCAGCACCGTGGTATTTTACGGGAGTAATGAGAGTGACCTGAACATTGAGCCAGATGTCACCCAGGAACTTGCAGTGTGGAGCGCCGAGCATCATGTTTTTGTCGCAGGCGATACATCCTCCAAGGCCGCTCTCGGTCCGTACGTCTTCTTCAGGGCACGAGCATGGCAGCCTTGGAGAGTCTACTACGACTTCAATGCCACCTTCATGTGCACATCCAAGCCGTCGCCCGGCAAATTTGGCGGATAAGTCCTCTCCGCCATCTCGGAGAGTAGAGTGTAGAACATTGTACTGATCTCCTTCAACGCTGGCCAGACTAGATGCGCCAGAAGCTGGCACCGACGGCCGAGTCATTGTGCCCTCCCGCTGTTACTACAAACCTTCCGCTTCCCGCCCTCTGGATGGCGCCAGGATTGGTGTCAAAGACAGCATCGACATTGCCGGTCACAAGACGACTCTGAACAATCGCGCGTGGCGAGAACTCTATCTGCCAGCGACCAAGCACGCTTACTGAGTTCAGCTGCTTCTGGATGCCGGGGCCATCATCGTGGGGAAGTTTAAATTGCAGGCCCTAATTGTCCGAGACAAACCTGTCGAGGCTGTCGAGTTCACGGATCTCTTCAACCCGCGCGGCGACGGATATCAGGTGCCTTCTGGCAGCAGCAGTGGGAGCGCGGCAGCAATTGGTTCTTACGACTGGCTTGATTTTTCTGTTGGATCCGACAGTATGTCCTCCATTTCATTTACCCTCGTATTGAGGCCAACTAACCTGATGTAGCGAATGGAAGCGTGCGCAGGCCTGCCCATTACAATGGCTACCACACTATCCGCCTAACAACAGGTATCATGAACAACGATAGAGTCGTTGGCCAGTTTCCGTAATACGACTCCTCATCCTTTCTCCGATAGCCCGTGTAATAGTAAAAGAGGGTGCGTTATAGATTCCTATAAAGTGCATCAGTGTCTAGAAATCACAGCCTAGAATAGGACGGCAAAATTACCAACTGCAAACGCTACTCCACTTGGAATCAGGGGTTGCCACCACCGATTCGAGTATCGTATTCTCACTACCGTAATCGCTGCAGAGATTATACCTGCGGTCAGTGCAAACGGCGCGACACCTTTTGGGAGTCCTCGTCCCATGAGCAGCCTCGCGGTACTTAGGATAACAAAGGCCGCAGGTATTCGGAATAGAGGACCAGGTATGGGATATTTGGCAGCGTAGAGCTTGTAGATCCCGCACGATATAAGGGCACCGAAGAGCGAGCCGATAATTTGCCCTGGGATCTGTACTTCGAGCGGAGCGCCAACTATGTGGCCAACTTTGAAGTCGTAAGAGATTCCACCAGCTTGGCTTTCACCTGCTTGGGCGAGCGCCGCAGACAGCAGGTTGACGACAATGGCGTTCGGGTTTGAGGCTGAAATCAATGCGGCGAAGGCAAGCTGAGAGACTAGGCGCATCAACGGTTAGTTGGCTCGACAACAGCAAGATTAGGAACGATAAGGTCCTACCAAGTGTACTTCCTGGATTGTAATCCGTCTCAGCCAAGGATCGTATACCAACTACAGCCATCGGAAGCAAAAGTAATACGGCAAGAATGGTGTAGTACCAAGGAATCAACTCGCTAAACAGAAAGTGAACTGCGATAGTGCAAACAATTACAGACAGCACAAAGCTGAGGCCCAGGATGCTCGAATAGGTAGAGTCCCGGGCGGCCTCCTCTCTCTTTGGTTGCAACAAGGAGTCGCCACTGGCAAAGAATTGGTCATGATGATCCTGGGTTGTCAGGAGGTTGTCATCTGGCTCGTCGTGTGGCAGAGTGGTGTAACCAACGGCTGCCCTAGTTCCGGTTATGCTTTCCCAGATCGCACCGGAATGCTTTTTGATGTACTCGAAAATGATAAGTCGTCGTTTCCAGACAGGTCGAAGGGGAGTCCAGAGAAGGTTCACGAATCCATCGGATAAGAGGACGGCCAGGCTCACCCATATTATCCAACCTCGGGAGCCTCTCTCCCAATCGTCCACCTCGCCCGGCGCCCAGCCGCGATGTTTGGCGTACGGCGACAAGATACCCCAGCCAACAATGGAACCGGCTAGCATGTGCAACGGAATGACGGGACCCGATATAATGCCCTGGCCGAAGAACCCAGGCGACAGATCGATGCTCCAGAGCCACTTGGAAGCTGCCAGACGGCCAAAAATGGGGAATCGGTGAAGAATCGGAACGTAATGCATTGCTATTGCCTGCCAAAAGAAAAAGATAATTAGTTGGTAGAAAAGAACACGGGGGATTCGCACATACAAGGGCCCCAGACACCACAGCAGCTCTAACAAGAGTTGCCACGTTATCCTTCGATTGCGTATCAGACGAATTGTCGTCAGGACTTGTGCCATCTGTGGGAAACTCGACACTCAAGGCTTGTCGCTGCGGCTTCCCGTCGGCGTGATGGAGTGTGTTGAGTAGGTGGGCGGTAGCTCTTGCTCCAGGCCAGGGGAGCTTCTCTCGCACGATGAAGAAGTTGCGGAATAGGGATGCAAAGATCAGGCCGAAGAAGCAGAGCCCGATGGACCACACCATGAGAGCCCCCCACGAAAATCGAAAAGGTCCGTTATCGTCCGGCCCGAGGAGATATTCAAGCGCAGGAATGACGCCGATAAACCCAGCCGTTATGGGCATGCACCCAGAAGCCGTCGCGACACTGACGACAAGGACATGCTCGGCGATGGTGAATGGAGTTGTAAGAAATCGCGAAAACAATTTGAATCCAGCGTAGCCCAGTAGTCCAGAGATCATAGACATTTGGCTGGCGACACCGATCTGGAGTCCATAGTAGGTGTTTGAGAGGTTGATGAAGACACTGATGACGAGACCAGCAAGGACGGCCCGCAAGGTGAAGCTTTGATCCATAGCCATGAAGAAAGATCGTGATGGGGGAGAAGGAACAGAGTACAACAATCAGGCTGGCGGGGTACGTGAGTACCGGTACCTTTAGGCAGTGCACCGCACTAAGATGTAGAAGTGCGGAGGTCACGTGTTCCTAGAGATATTGGGTCGAGATGCCAGCGAGCCTACGGCTCCTCTCTTCCTCTTCCTCGTGCAATAACAAGTTCATCACCCTAGTCCCTGCTCAGCACCGTGAGCTGAGACACGGCGGCTCGGCGACCCCTCCTGTGACCCAAACCGATTGGCGCTTCACTTCTCAAGCAATGGTTGTTCGGGGACATATTGCCTGACGGGGTCAGCTCGGCTACAGTCCGATCGCCGAGTTGACTCTTGCTTGGATGTGGCAACCAGGCTCCAGCTTCTCACTAGAGCCTTACAACTCAGAGGGGATTAAATAAAGGAATGTTGACGGAAGCTCCTCCGGTAAATTGGATACTCTGCCGCGCCGTCCAACAGGTCTCTATTCCGTGAAATGGAACGCACACCCAGTCAAGGCACAAAAAGTGGCCGTGGTGACCTTGCATCTCCAGGTATCTATCTCTACCCATTCACTCATCTGTCTGGGATTGCACATTTTTCTATATTAGAGCTGACAGGCGGGAACTAGGGGCATCCTACCTCAACGAAATCAACTCTCTTTCCCAATACCAAGACAAGTTATACACGAGACCTGATCTCATAGGCCTTAACTCGTCCTTAAGACGGCCAAAAGGATTCCCGAAAGCTCAGCCAATCCCTCGACAACAGCCGAGGATGGTTAAGCGTCCTTGGCGAAAGACACAAAATCAGCCCCGAGTTATATCGAAGACACCTCCAGGACATGCCTTTCATTTCAAGCGGCCGCGACATCCATTCAACGCCGTTATTGCCTTCTTGTCTGCACGGGTGTTTCAGCTCAGAATTCCAACCATCTGCCACACAGAAGTGGGCACCCTCCCCAATGAGCCCGAAGACCTACAGCAGGCCCGTCGAACTGAGGCAAGCATCATGAACAAATACCTGATGCAGCTCCGGACAGAAGCTAGTGTCGCTGATTCCATCGTTCGCGAGTGTCACATGTTGAGCAAACAGGAGCACATCCTGGAACAAATTGTCTCTATCGAGGTCGGCCCCTCTGGCGATTCGTGGAGGGCCGTGGTCTGGCTTGATAGCGGCATAGACCTCTTGCACAGCGTCAGAGGAGTCAATAACCCTTGGACACCTCCCCCGAAAACACGTCAGTGGCAGACATACTTCTTTCCCGTTATTGTACATCAAGTTACTGCGAATGCAATCTCGAAGCAGGGCTCTGCTACCAACGTCCCGCACTTGCCCTCCCATGGAACGCCCTCTACCCGAATAAAAGGTGCCTCCGACTGGAAGGCCTCACAAAACGTTTGCTTCCTCCCAATCCACTACGGATTCCAATTGGACAAGGATCTTGCTTGCCAGGATGCGCTATATGCACTCAGTGAACTCTTCCAATTCGCTGCCTCTTCTGAGGTCCAGTTGTTGAACTGCTTGCAATGCCACATAGAACGCGAGGTATCCTTCATTGGGGCCGTGGAAGGGTCCAGTCGACGAGCCGCCTCCCTCATGAATCTCCGGTACATAAAAACCATTCTCAAAAAACACGCCCAAAGACTTGCGGGCACTACCTGCATGCTCAAGAGCCGTGACTCGCTAGACTGGCCGAGGCTAGGGTCATCAAACAAGGCAGAGCAGACAGCCAAGATACTACTCGCTGACTTTGAATATCTTCTTCGGCGCGCTGAGTCGTTGGCGAGAGAGTGCGAGCAGGGCATGGCGACACTCGCGAACAGCGCCATCCTTGAGGAATCAAGGCGCTCTGTTGACATGGGCTTGCGGGTTGAAAAACTGACAAAGATAGCCACAATCTTCATTCCTCTGTCGTTTGTCTGTTCTGTTTGGGGGATGAACTTCCAAGAGTTTGGCACTGGCATCCTGCCCCTCTGGTGGTTCCCCGTTACAGCAGGACCAATCCTCCTAGTATCAATTTTCATTTACCGACTGGATCACTTGCTGATCCTTGTCAGCAAGCTGAAGGGTATATAGAACTGCACACGCTCTCGGAATGGCTATTTGGGCCAGTTCTGCAGCGCTTAGGTGACATGGGGCTAGGGCCCAGGGTGGCTTGAGGAATACGAAGGGGCGTGAAAGGCTTGATGATAGTGATGCGAGGTGGCTTTCCTAATGGTTTCTCCATGTGTATATAAGGTAGTCTGCTCCCACGCAAGGGATCTGTTTCCTTTCTTGATCATCAGACAATTTACCTTTCTTTCCACTGGTCTCTTCCTATTCAGGGCCTGACCCGTCACGCTAGAGAAGGCAGCTTGTATCGGATCACAATGAGGGTCAGTGTTTCGAGGGCTGTGCGTATTACGTTTATATCTGGCGGGCATAGAGTTTGTACCGTAATACAAGAGACATTCTACACGCGCAGTACACTTTACCTAATAAGGAGACTCGCTCCATGGGTACACCCATATTCTAGCTACCTAGGTAGTTAGGCGAGCATGGAATCTTCAATTTCTCGTTGGCGCTAGATTTTGCGGTGTCAAAAGGCCATAAGACATGGTTATCATAGAAACAGAGATATCACTGTCGACATTGTAGTTGAATCAAACCGATGATTATTGAAGATGTTGAACAGAGAATATGTTGAGTTTGGACCCACGCAGCTGTCTTGAAGCATGTATTGAACTGATGATATTGGCTGAACAAAATGAAATGGCTCAAAAGGAGCGTACAGGACCGTATTTATATCCCACCAGAGCATTCCATCCACCTGGCAGACCCACACGCCAAGAATACCACCTCGGTGAACTGCTCCATCGAGCCTCGCCGTGATATGGTGAATGCCCTCCTGCTCCACAGAACAGACGATTTGGAATGAAAGACTGTAAAAGTCAGTCAGACACGTGAACCATGCTAAAGATTACAATTGCTTGGCGGACTCGGGAAAACAATAGCTCCGGGGGAACAGGTGAGGTGCATAGGAAAGCCACTGAAAGAGGGGACCAGCTGCTAGGAAACCGCTTTGTGACATAAGGTAGAATTCTCGTGGCGATAATTGAGATACGTATGTCAGGTAAGGTAGGTGACGAAATTATAGTTCATGATCCCTCACTCCGTCAATTGACCATCTAGACTTCCTGATGCATAGGTAAGTAACTGTTTGAAGTGCTCATGTCCGAGTTGTCTCTCTCATAAAGCCTCTCAGATTAAAAAAGTCTTGAAGATCCTATAAATGTGCAACCTTACGAAAAGGATCGTTGCAACTACACCAACGTACATCGACGTCCTGTGCCCCTTCCTTCACTCGTGAGATATCTCCGATCCTGAAGCAAGTTTCTTCAAGGGAACACCTCAAATAACAGCAGGTTGAGGCAGTGGTACATGTAAGACGGGCGACGACTGCCAAATCGCTAAACAGTAGGGATTGTTGGAAAGGACGCTAAAAATGGAAACAAATACGTCCGCATTTCTCTTTTGAGTAACTAACTTCACTGTCGCCTAATTGACAAGATACCTGAAAGTTATGAGGCGGGGGCACAGTATGTACTGTCCCGTGGGTGAGAAGTCGGTGAGGCGGATGGCACAGAAGGGTGTGTGGGGGGTAGGCAGGGAGAGGTGACCTGTCCCCGGATCAACACTAACCTGAATGAATCCAAGCGTTTAATTTGATATATGGGGGTAAGACCAGATGTGGCTCAAAACACTCTGATCGTACCTAGGTAGATGTACCACACGTCCTTGTTGGGGATTGTCTGGTCTGATTCACCCAATCTGGTTGGATCCAGCTCTTGGGGGCGGAATTATCCTGAACTGCCGGCCCGGGGGTTCGAGCTAAAGACGCGCCGCGAAGCCGGTAGTAGGGCTGAGCACAAGATCTTGGAATTCCTGGGGAACATTCGACGTGCAGATGTGGCGTAAAGCTTCGCCTTGCATGTACTACTGTAGCCAAGTTGATGATTACGGTTGTCAGCCAGCATGGACAGACCATTCGCTCCCAGCCAATTCTTTCCAAGTACCGTTGTTGGGCGGCACCAGTCCTCTGGGCGCACATGCATGTTCGTGGCTTTTAGCTTGAGGCGGATAGGAAAATAGAGAACCGTAGGTAGAGAGCAAAGAATCGCCTCTGCATTGAGCATATCATCCACACATCAAGTAACACCGATATCGCTGCTAGGTGGTTCAGTAAGGTACCTACCTAGGCTCAGATGGGTAGGTACGTACCTAATACCTATAAGGAATAGAGCCGCATTGTTGGTTCATCCTATATAATGTTTTATTCGGCGTATTTTGTTTGAGAGATCTCATATCAGCAAATATATCTCCAAGTTGAGAACTTATCACGTCTTCTCAAAATCACCGACTATCTCATGATGACTTGCTGAATTTGTGAACAGCAATCAGCTCAAACCTCGAGTCAGAATTTGATTTGCGCGTGCTTTCAGGGCCTTCCAGCAACTTCCGATCCCACTCCTACCATCGTCTATTCACAAACCGAGCTAGAACAGGTCCCAACAACTTCTGGGTATTATGTTCCTTCTCTTATGTCGTCTTCAGCCTTCGAGTCCTTTCGTCTTCAAGATACCTCCCAGCGTGACGATCAAGAACTTTTACTGCAGTATAGCTCTACTTCTCAGTCTGGTACTGGCGAAGGCCTTCAGCAATCACTCGCATCCGGAGGAGGCCATGGTTCAGGGGCGCCTCAGACTGTGAGGTAAGTAATGACGTGGAATAACTTTATTTGCCATCACCCCTCTAACTTGTCGCTCAACAGAAGACAGGGTCGCGCTTCTAATCCCAAGTTTCAGTGCCCTGTCTGCAGAAGCAACTGTGGTGAAATGCGAGCGCGAAATCGCCACATCTGGGCCGAACACAGAGAGTATGCAAAACAGAATAACATTCAATCTGAACAGGAGGCCTGTCCTTTTCCCGGTTGTCGCTACATAGGAAGGAAAGACAATGTGCCGCGACATTATAAGACACAGCACAACTGCTAGCGCACTCTCACATGGGCTGGTTTTGCTTTAGGACTTGTAGTATTCGAAGTACTTTAGGTAGTTGGCGAAGATTGAGGTCCTGGAACCCGAATTGAAGATGTTATTGTTTTTATAGGGTATTTATATCTCTGACTATGACGTCGCCTTTAGACTTGCCAATCGTTTGTAAATGCTTGTTGAAATGCCAATTTTGGTTACCTAATCGATGCATACTTGGTAGTGTTGCTGAATCCGTGCAAGCTCGAATACTGTGACGACTGCCTCGCTGCTTATTTCTTCTCACCTCCAATTCAAATGTAGGTATCTTGAATCACATACCTTGGTATCATATGGGCTCGGGAGCGGCTCGGCGAGTCGTTCCTCGACCGGGTCTCAGGGCCTGGCCAATGGTTTGGTGCGTGTCGGAACAACTTACTGCCGCAGATGCGCCATGAATCAGCATTAATTCCGGGACTCCAAATGCAGCGATCTTTTCCGCCTCGGCGCCAAAAGGCGGCGGATGTAGCCGCCGGGAAGAAGGCGCAGAGCGGCGCAGCGACAGGCAGCTACAGTTCACTTGGTTCCCTCGCACACTGTTGGTCGCACACGGCGCTTTCTTAACGCACCGGGACCGTGTCTTGTTCGGAAAAATAAAAGTAGAAGTATCATTACTGTGTACCGTACTTTTCGACTCGACCAGCAACAGGTCTCTGGGAAACAATTAAATTCACTGAACCCCTATTCTCGTCGCCCCACTAAAGGGGCTGGATCTTGAGAAATGGATAGTGAAATTCCGCAAAGGAAACAGCATTCCCGACGCATGACCTGCAGTGTGCTGGACCTTGAAGGATTTAGAGGTGGGATAGAGGATGAGTAAATTCAGGGGTTCAGGGGCAATGTTGCCCTAGCAACGGACCGTTTCTATCCTCAAGTGACGGATTGTCGACCTGAATGTAGTGTATTTACGCACTCGATGCCTCATTTGTCCGTCAACTTGCTGATACGAAGTGAATCGCCAATGGGAAGGAAGCCGAATGACTCGACCGCCTGTCATACCCCAAATCGTCTCTTGGCACACCAGTTCTCTCGGTTACACAGCGTGCTACGTCTATCATCTCACTCACATCCTCGACGACATCGCAATATACCTTACCTATGATGAGGCCTCTGGGGAAGTTGGTGTCACGCAAATCCCTAGCCCGCGATTATTAAGCAGCATTCATTACACCCACCAATGGAACGATGGCTATGTCAGCACGGCTTGGGAAAGAATTGACATTGCAAAATTGCTGAACAGGCCTTGGAAGATGGTCAATAGGCATAAAAGAAAAGTGATAAGTCTTGAACAATCGATATGAGGTTAAAGATAGGTAATCAATTGCTCTTCAAACCAGTGAATACCTAGGCCTGCAAAGATATTTAATGGGACTTTCCAATGCTGTTTCAACTGTGTGTATTATCTTGTCATGTGGGGGCCAGGTAGGTAGGTAATATGCACGTGAAGTTTCGATGTAACCTCGTACACACCAATGGCTGGGCCCATGATACAGTCGCTGGAACGGAGACGGGGTACGTCAGCGCCAGAGGTACGTACACACAGGAGCGGCCCGCCTGTGAAACCATTTTGTGCTTAAATCTTCGTGATGGTGTTCAGGGAACTTACAGTACCTAGGTAGTGAGTTCAAAAACTCAGTTCACTCGGAAATCACGGAAAGACCGACCTATTGGGCATCAATTCGAACTGACGGACCCGTGGTCGCGCAATGCATGTGGCAAGGTTTTGTCATCCAGTGACAGCAGATAAGATTTCAGCCCTACCTATTTCTGCCGCCTCTTTCAGGAGGCGAGCCTGGTCACACACACCTCAAAGATCGGGCAAGCATTTGAGTCAGACGTGGCGGTAAACACCAAGCTCACCGGCTGCTGACCTAGGAAAGCTGAGCTTCATGAGGAATCTTTGCAGACGTATTCTAGGAAACGGCCGAGTATGCCTCGAGGCATGCATGAAGAACCACGTAGTTGGATGGTAAACGGCGCAACATCGCGACTTGCCTCACCGGTCTGCAGAAGCAAGTTTGGGAGATATATCTAGAGCATACCTATATCATTCAGCTTCGTCTACAATGAAGGTTGATATTCTGACCTTCCATGAAACAGGTCTTCTGTTGTTCTTTCCGAGTAGGCAGCTGATCATATACGTATGATGTTTGCCGAAAACACCAACCATGAAGAGAACTCGAGAAATACTTGGTTCGTGATGGCGAATCAACACTTCATGCCTTTGCCAGAAGATACGAAAACCACAACGAACGACCTCACCGCGCTCGCAACCTCTGAGCCCAGTTACCTACCTATTCCCTATGACCCATGGCATCAGTCTTACGATCTCGACCTCGGGCTTTCACTCATGAGTCTCAATGAGAACCGACATGATACTGTTCTTCGGCCAAATGTCTACCAACCTGCCTCTCAACACGAAGGGACCATACTGCCGTTATTCTATGCCACTACCTACGAGGAGCCAGAATTTTCCCCGTCACAATCACCGGCACCACCCTTCGTTGCGGCTCCCTTTGCGCCGCTTACAGGTTCCATGGGACCTGCCCCCTATCACGATGCTGTCCCCAGGTACACACATCGGCCGGATCCTCAGTTTACTGGCGAGCACCGTGACGAATCCCCGTCACCCGGACTACAGCAACAAAAGGGAAAGAGAACCGCCTCATTGTATGTATACCACCAAAGTCAGCTCATCAGCAGTCGCCCTAAACAGCACCGCTAACAAGAAGCCCTTGACTCAACTAGGAAGAAAAAGCTCAACCCCAAATTCCGATGCCTCCACCCCGGCTGCAGCGAGAACCCGGGAGAAGCTCGCGCCCTCAACCGGCACATCTGGTCCGCACATAGAGAGTGGGCCCAAGAAAACAAAGTGTTCCGGTGCGAGGAGATGGCTTGCCCCTTCCCAGGCTGTCCACGCAGGGGAAGGAAGGACAACATCATGCGCCACTTTAGGACGAAGCACAAGCAGGATTGAGGCTCTTCGGGGTTAACGTTCAAGGATGGGCACACTACAACGATTTGGATTCAGGCCTATGGAGAGGACGGAATATGAGTTTGGCCGTGGTGGATCGACAGATGCACATAACTGATGGTGATAAGTATAGAATGGTGGAGCTGCGCTCGGGATAATACAGTCGAAGTGAAGGCTTTATTTGGCTCGCTGGACGGGAATAGTATCAAATATACCACTCTGTCTATACATGCCCAAGGATTGTGATGCCGGAGACAGAAGAAAATGTGAGCTCCCGCTCTAAAAGTGGGAACTGTCCAAGAGATGCGTCTTGATAGTCCAAATTTCACATCCTTCCCGTCTGAGCTTACGTCGGCATAATCCTACCTAGCTTGAAATCTTTAGACCCAGAACTCCAAAGGCTTCGCCATCTCAGTTTCTCGCATCCTAAAAGTCAGCTTTGGCCGATTAAAGTACCCAAGTACTAGCTCGGAGATAGCAACCAGCTACAGATTCCGGTTGGTACCGCGTTTAGATCCTCTGAGCAGTCGTGATACGAGATACCCAGGCTGTCCAGCAGCCAAGCATTCACAGGTCCTCCGCTAGTCCTATTTTAATCCTGAATAAACCCCCAAAAACAGAACCCACGTGCCGGATCTAATTTGCGAGAACTGACGTTATCTACTTCCCGAAAATCCGGGGCAAATTCCGGCCCCCACAGCTTGTCACCGGGGAAGTCACACCAAACATGCCGCTGTCACTGAGTCGAGGTGACACGAGCCCTCCAACTGCCGCGCGGGAGAAAGAGCCCGACCGAGGCTGAGGCCTCTCTGAAAAGTTTTTTTTTTCCCTTCAGTGCCTGCTCAGTAAGCACGAGAATCGCCACCTGCTTCCTACGCAGTACTCACTTCCATTTTCTTATCCTCACCGGTCCAACGGTGCGCGTCCCATGGCTTGGCACGCAGCAGACATCGTCATCTCTATCAAGTTGGTGATGAGCAGAAAAACCAAACTTCAAATCTGCCTTGGGCATGTGAAGGCATTTTTTCTATTTTTATTTCGGCGATACTTCTCTGCAACATGCCGGTTCATGTTACCGCGCAAAGTCCGAACAGTCCGAAAAGCGAACATCGAGAACACAGTGACACATGCAGATGCACGATGCCTTCCATCCATTGTGGCTGGGCTTGGTATGTACCGCTCTGATGGCTGACAAGAAAAAATAAGCATTGTCCGCTGACACTCCGAACCTCTTTATACGTACCTATGATAAGGAATCATGATTTTCAGGAGGAAATGGTAAGAAAAAAAGATAAAAGACAATCCAGGTTAACATATAGAAGAAATGGCCAAAAGGATGGATGCACCCGGGATTGAACCGGGGACCTTTCACAGGTAATCGCGCCTTGGAAAGGATGCGAAGCGAAAATCATACCACTAGACCATACACCCGTAATGATTTGTTGACGGCATCTCGGGGACATTGCCACTAACCAGATGGGGCCGACAGCTCCAGCTGTCCTGAACCAAACCACAGCAAATCATCCCCCTCTCAAAACCACTGAAAGTTCATCAGCCTCATCCTCACAACAAGACGACGGTCTATTGCCCCCATCCCACCAACGCTCGGCAGGCCCCATTCGTTGCATTGCCCCCAACCGGGAGTCGCCGCAAATGCCCCGCACGCCAGAGGCCCAGGCCTTCTTCCACGCGGTGTACGCCGCCGTCCAAGAGATCCCCGAAGGCAAAGTCACGACATACGGCCACATTGCAAAGCTGATTGGAACCCGTGAGTACATGTGCTCAAATATCCTCAATTTCGTTTTATCTGACTATTACCAAGCCCAGCGACCTCGACAAGTAGGGACAGCCCTCAAGTACCTTCCTTCCAACACCTCGCTCAGACACCATCATGACAATGTCCCGTGGCAGCGAGTGATCAACGGCAGGGGTATCATATCTCCAAGGTGAGCATGCCATTAGCGTCAAGGACGCCGCGTGTGCGAAGCTAACAGGGCATAGATCACAACCCGAAGGGGCACGCAATCAAGCTGCCAGTTTACAAGCCGAGGGCGTGGTGGTCACGACAGGAGCGCTCGGGGAGCTCATGGTAGACTTTGCGGAATACGGTTGGTTTCCACGCCTGTTGCCTTCTGAAGAAGCAGCGGGAGTGGTTCCAGACGACAGTGATGAAGATGAGTCTGAGTGATAATAGACAACAAATCCACAGACATGATGCAAAAAATGTCGACCAAAATATGGACCTCGACTTCCATAGCACAAGTGCCAACGAAAGCCGTGGTGAGTAATCGGACGCAGACATTATTCTTCCTGAACAAAAAATAAACCCGAAAGGACCATGGGGAGATAGGCCAATTTGGGGTGAACGTCAGGGTTGTGAAGGAGGGTGGCAGGAGTGTCACGGTGCATCATGGGAAGCAGGTTGCTGTCAAACTGTCAATTCTTGTTGATTATCTGAGTCGTGGCTTGATTTGCGGTGAATATGGTAAATAGTACCTGTCTTTTGAACAGTTAGCAACCGCAGTTCCCAACAAATGAAACAGAAAAAAACAGAAAAAGAGGATGTGTTATTTCTCAGATAGCGGTTGGACAAAGTTTTTCCACATGTATACTTTCGGTACAGGTCTGTGAACTTGTTTCTCTCATCATAAAAATGGGGGTGAGGTGTCGGGTGTTGAAGAAAAGAGGCGCACGTACCATTTCAAGTCGACGAGGGCGGCCCTGTCAGGATTTCTCAGACTCCGGGTCCACCCTCGGCTTTTTAGAGGCAGGGCCAAAGAACGAGTCCATGGTCCTCTGCCTCTTGTCGAACTGCGCACTGCCAATCCCGCCCCTGGTCTTTTTCAAGCCCTCGAGATGGCGAAGCACGTTCACCCCCACCACAGTCAAGCAGAACGGTGGCTGCTTCGTCTTCCTGTCACCAGAAGCCTCAGCAATCAATCCCTCGTTGTCAGCGGCAGCCTTGACCACAGCCTCAAGATAGCCAGTGTTGCTCCAAGCAGCTGACGTTTCAGACCCGCGATGCCGGACACCGAACCTCGCCTGCAGAGCCCGAAAGAGCGAGTTGAGAATCAAGCCATGGGCCACCACGACCACGATGGCTTTAGAATCCCCACTCTCCAACAACGGAACCAGGTGTCCTTGGACAAACCGAGCAGCCCTCAGCCTCATCTCCTCGTGTGTTTCAGCGTCACCATGAGGTGTGCCGAACTTCCTCCCCTCTGCCGATCGGAAGTCGCGCTCACGCAAGTCGACGAGCTGAAGAGGCTTCAGCTGCTGGTTGGCATCTAGCTCATCCCCATCGTCGTCGTCTTGGTTTGTATTCCGCAAAAGCTGAGCATCGACAACCTTCACGGCAGTCTCGACGGCTCTCTGCAGATCCGAGGAGAACACGTGGGTGACCCGATGGTGTTTCGCAAGGTACTCCCCAAGACGCCGTGCCTGCAAGACGCCGTGGGCAGTAAGCGGTGAATCGCGTACACCTGCGCTGGAAGCCAGTTAGTACTTTTGGGGGGCACTGGAAAGAAGTTGGGAAAACAAAAGGCGCGACCTACTATAGACCAGCGACGTTGTCGACCGTCTCCCCGTGTCTGACCAGAAAAAGTCGCATCTCCCAGCTCGCCGCCAGGGCTGTCGGAGGGATAGCGCTGAGGGAGAACAGTGGGAAAGCGGGAATGAAATGCACGAGGCCAGAGCAAGAGTTTTGTAGGCATTCGATCTAGCGCGGAAAATTTCAGTGGGGGCCGACGATTTTCCGCCTCGACTCTTTCCAGGTTGTCCTCGGTACAGTGTCAATTTTTCAACTCTGCAACATTGCACACTGTAACGTCAGTTGCCCTGCCTACCTGGTGCCCTAGCAGCGTATCACTGGAACAAATAGACCCCTGAGACCGAGATTCTCACATACTTAGGTAAGGACAAAAAGTTTCGGGGAGGGTAGAAACCCCGGCATAGATTCAGATTCATAGCTTTGGCTTATCTAGGAGCATACATGATGGAGTTCCCCCCTCCCACTTTTTTTGTGTTCTTGTTTCAATTTCTTTTCGGTGGTTTCCCTCTTTTTCGTTGCTGGCAATTCCATCCTCCTCTTGACCGTAACAAAAGAAATCTTGAAATAAGCCAGACGCGATTTAATGTCAATTATATACAATAACTGCACAAATTCCTCGTCGCTTCCCTAGACTTTTCATCAATGTCAGCTTCTCAGCATGTTAAAGACAGCTGCTGTACCAATGCATAAAGGCACCAAGCTTACTTACAAGAAACCCCGGAAATTGACAGTTTATCCGCCTTCGTGGAAGGCCCCCTGATAGGAGCCTAGAATGTCTTCGACTCCTCGTCAGCCAATTTCCCTGGCTCCAGTGCCCTGTCATCCCCCAGGAGGATTCCTGGGCCGAGAAGGCACTCCGGGTACCAATCGACGCAAGCTCGGCGTGGGAGCGAGCCGAGCAGCTGTTGCCTCGCTTGCAGGCGTTGCTGAGCTCACGCTGAGCTCGGCCCAGGGTATACTGGATCTCCTTTGCTGTGGTCAAGGAGATCCTCTTCGGAACAACGCAGGAGCACCGACATAGCGGTAACTAATGTGCTAAATTCGCAGCGACATCCCTTTGTGTAAGGGCAACGCCATGATCGAAGCGCTGTGAAACGACAGCATATAAACCGGGTAATGGCCCTGTTTGAATTGTTGAAAGGTCAGAACAGTGCTTTATCTCGTCATAGTTTCAACTATGGTCATGCGGTGTACAATGACTTACATATCTTCTTTGGTTACAGCTGCAAAGCAGCCGGGGTGTGGGCAAACCGGGGGTGCAAACCCGGAGGGGTAGCAGGGCTGTGACACCCTTGAAAAGCACTCGTCACACGTCTGAGGCGGATGTGTACAGTCCGTGGTGAGTACAACCGGGTTAAATTGGGCTGCTGATTTAAGTTTGTAGCACACTAGGCACAAACGCTCTCCAGTGATTTGGATCCAAGCCCTCCGGCGAAAGTCTTTCGTACCGGTGCAACTAGATCACCAACCGAGCAGTCAGCAAGCGTACATCAGGATGGACTTTACGAGCGTCCTAAGGTTGTGCGTCAAACGGGGCCTGAAAAGCTCTTGAAACTAATACATACGTTTCCGTTCATTCCTCCATTTCAATCTGATGTGGACTGAGTTCCATCTCAATCGTCGATGTCTAAAAATGGCCCGAGGACCTCGCTAGCTGGACAATTAAGCGACGAGATGGAATCCACGCTTAACTGTTAGAACGAGGCCTCGGCCCGGCGTTATGAGGCGAATATGCGTGATCAAGGTGAATAGGTATGTGTGATCAGAAACAAATAGGTATGTACGGTATGAACGGTATGCAGGAAAACCAGGAAGAGAGAAAAGTCAATTCCTGGGTATTTTAAGAGAGAGATCCTCCAGGTCACGGGCTTCCTCGCGGAATATCCCCTCGGGCCGTGGAAATAGGGGCGTTGACTTGGTGGTCATTTGAAGGATATTTCGTGGGTTTGGGCTTATTTTGGCTATCCACAAGCCCTACAAGGGCCGGATTCTGGCCTCATTCACCAGATAAGGCGACACGAGGCTTTTGGTAGGTTGCTGGTCGCTTCCAGACTCCGCTTTGACCGATTCACCGATGGGAATTTGATAAGCCTATCTAGGTAGATGCCCAAAGATTTTTGGTCAAAGCTGGGACAGTGTGTTTGTGGTTGGCCATGACTGTGTGTGAGTGGGTAATAGTGTTGTTACTGCTTTGAGCTCTGTTGGTCTGAAACCCGAGTCTACCTAGGCAGAGACTCAAAGAGGCGCATGACAATGGCCATATCCACGGCAACGGTAAAACGCGTTATCGTCAAACGGTTTTTGAGGATGTCACAATGTAACTTTCCAGTACATTCGCGACAATTATATCGTGAGAGACAGTTCGCCAGAGAGTCTGGTCATGGCGTTCTCAAGCTTTTGGTGGCATGAACATTGACTGGCAACATCTTGCGCCTTGAGACGTCAAGTGCCAACAGCTTCGATCCACTTGTAACCTGCCAAGCAAGGCGGGCAGCCAGCCGGAAACCACCACCCAGTTCCTTCGCCCAAAGTGGGATCCGTAATCGAAGGTGGGGTGATGTCGTTCCTAATCTGAGCAGGTTGTGGGTTGATACAACCCGGATGTCGTGCTTTGAAGCAGGCACCGCTCCTCACATCATGACTTCATGATACCTAGCAGGAAAGATACCTTAGTTCCGCTTTCCCAGCCGAATATCCCAGATCGTTCCCAATGATAGCAGCATGGTAGAGTTCTCATCGAGTCGGAAATACGCTCACGGCACAGGAATAAGCCCACCGCCGGGTCTAATAGGCGGTCATAGATCAAAGTTAACATTGAAGCTCATATTAGACTATCTTGACGCCAAAGACATTCGGATTGGAGGGGGACTTAGCTGGGGCGCTCGCGCATCATCCTGACAGTTCAACCGACAAGGCCAACATAAGGTAGACGGGTGGTGGAAGAGTTTCCAGCGCGAGGCCCCGTCTGTCCCCCAGTATCATTCACAATAGAATCTTCAAAAGAAGACAGAGTAAGGTGATAACATCTAACCATACACATCGAAAGTTGTCGTTGCCAGTTTATGCCGGGCGGCGGGGAAAAGAGGCATGGATGGTAAAAATATCGGAAAGGAACAAGGTTCCGTCATAAATACCGTATAATGATATATACCTAGCCACGGAATTCCCCAGCAAACTCTCGTTCCTCCTGCAGAATCTCCATTCAACATTTGTGCCTTCACATCGCAGCCACTCATCCCCTCGAGACCTGCGCCAAGATATAGACCATGAACTAAGGTATCCAAATTCCACCACACACACCTAGGCGTTCCTGAGGGCAACTTGGCTTAAAGATACCGTCGTTTCGAGGCTCGTAGGAGCGGGTGGCATGCGTATGATGCGGCCAGCAAGCCTATCTCAAAGCGAAGTGGATCATTCGTATCAAGACAGAGGCAAACAGTTGGGAAAGTTTAATAGCATCCACCCAGCCAAGTCACGCGCTCACTCCCTCGGCCCTTCCCACGCCATCCGTTATCAATGCTGTCACCACTCGGTTCTTTCCACACCATGGCTTGCTGTTCCGTTCCCCGGGGCTTGGGAAAGAGCCACGATGGCTGACCAACTGCTGATAGCAACACGAGAAAGAGAGTTTTCTCGTTTTTCATTTATTATATCCTCTCCAATCTGCATCTCTTTGACAGTTGACCTTGACGCTTCTTGCTGCCATTATTCTGACCATAGGTGCCTATCTAAGAGCCATCCAAGCGAACAGAATGGCCTCTCAAAATCTGAAGCCGTCGACGATTGTCGGCGTTGACTTGGGCACAACTTTCTCCAGCATTGCCTGGGCCAGCACCGCCAGTCCCGACGATGTCAACGTCCTCCGAAAGTGGCCATCGTTCGAGGGCGTAGAGGAGGCCAGCAGAGTCCCAACCAAGGTGACCACCCAAGGGAAATGGGGCTTCGACATCCCTCTCAGCCTCCCTGAGAATGAGGTGATGCAGTGGTTCAAGCTGTGAGTACACCCAGCTGTCGAAGCAAGCACATACCCACAATGCGATTTGGGACTGACTTCAGTATCATCAAAGTGGCCTTTACCCCTGGGTTAAGTCGGCGCCGCCCCGATATTTCGAGGAGCTGAAGAAGAATACAAGCCCCGAGGCCTTGATACAGCGATACCTAACAGCACTTTTGACGTATGCAAAGGGCCAGATGGACTTGGTCTCCTTGCCTGACGACTACGAATACGTCGTTACCGTTCCAGCAGTTTGGTCCAACGATTCCAAGGAGAAAACCAAGACACTCTTTAGCAAGGCCGCCAAGGAGGCGGGTATGCCGGAAGGAACCGTTCACCTTCTCTCGGAGCCTGAGGCGGCTGCAATCCATGTCCTCTCTGAGAAGGCTGAGGCCTCTAGAAAAACCGTGGCCAAGCTTAAAATTGGCGACACGTACGTGGACCCGTGCCGATTCACAAGATGAAGTTGGGTGCTGACAAAAGCATGCATGCAGGTTCGTGGTTTGCGACGTTGGCGGTGGTACTGTGGATCTCATCACCTACACAGTCACCAACGTCAGCCCTCTGGAGGTCAAGGAGGCTGCGCCAGGCGACGGCGAGGTGGCCGGTTCCGCCCAGCTCAACATGAGATTCGAGGCCTATCTCGAAGCCAGATTCGCCAAAGCCCCAACTTACACAACGTCTTCAGAGACTCTGCGTAAGAGAATCGTCCAACAGGCCGTGACCCAATTCGAGAAGGTGGCAAGTATTATCCTCCCCAACACCGAGCCCAGCACACTTGTCTGACATGCCCCGTATAAAAGACCAAACGTCGCTTCGACCAACAATCCCTGGCGGTTGAATTTCCCGTCTCGCTTCTTCCCGACTGCGAAGAGGCCGGCATTAAAAACGGGCGCTTCCGAATCGAGGCCGAACACCTCGAGGACATCTTCAAGCCCACCGTCTCCGCCATCGTCGAGGTGGTCCAAAAGCAGATCCTGCAAATCACCACCGCCATCCAGGCCGTCGTCCTCGTCGGCGGCTTCTCCCAGTCCCCTTACCTCTTCAACTCCCTCCGCGCCGCCGTCCACCCCAGCATCCGCTTCATCCGACCACCCCACCCCGAGCTCGCCGTCACCTACGGCGCCATCAAGAAGGGCCTCTCCCTCGCCGACGACCACGGCCTGACCAAGGTCCGCGTCACCAGCCGCAAGGCCCGCCACCACATCGGCGACTTGAGAGAGCACGTGTACAACGAGAAGAGGCACCGGGCCCTGGCGAACAAGGCGTACTGGTGCGGCTACAGCGGCTACACCCGCGTCAGCGCAATGACATGGTACCACAAGCGGGGCGACGACCTCCCCGAAAACAAGTCGGTCTCGTTCCCGTTTTACCAGAAGCAACTCGTCGGGCGCGGTTGGTACACCGACCTGACACTCGTCGTCAAAATCGACCGCAACGACCGCCCGGCCGGGGTGGCGCTTGATGAGAAAGTCGGCGACCTCTGCACCCTCACGGCCGACCTGACCGGGCTTGCCGACTGTGCGCACACGTTCGTCAAGAAGGGGGAGGACGGAAAGGTAATGTTCTTGTTGAATCACGCTTGTACCAATCAACCCTAAACACCGTCACTGACAATGACCCGACCAACCAGCTGTACTATGTCTTGGACGGCGATATTAGAGTCACCCGTAAGTTAACTGTTTTTTTCCCCTCCTCTGTTGGTTTCATGAAGGCCAATCTTCTTCGTAGAGTCCGAGAATTTTGCTGACACACTGGGAACAGACCGCTCCGCCGACATGGAGTACGTCTTGTATATCGAACACAAGCGCTACGACCAGATCGAGATCAAGTATGACTACTGCTGAGCTGCTCACTCGACGTCGAAAACTGGCTCCTGTTTTGCCCAAAGAACAAATGACCGCGAATCCAGGGAAAGAATGTTGGTAGAAAGGGAGGAGTGACGGCGTTCCGGAAATGGCGCTGGTTTTGGATTTCAGTAGTGGACTTGAACAGCTTAGGTTACGTTACCATCAGGACTAGGACTGGTGGTTTAAAAAAAAAAAAAGTATTTCTTCCCCAAACACTTGCACAAAACCAAAGCCGAAAGGCTCTGTTGCAGTCTCGCAGATACTTTGCGACAAACCTAGGTCGCAGCGACACGTGAACTCCTTCAACAGTGCAGAAAGCTGGATATTCTTTTCTGTAATGATACATAAATCCTCATCTTCGGCACGCTGTCAAGATCTAAAACAGCCTTTGCCTCTGATGCCCATATACCCTTCGCATCCTGTAAACCGCAATGTAAGCGCAACACCATGTACCGCCTAGGCCCGCCCAGTCCGTCGTCTTTTGGATCTGCCGTCATTATTCTCCGTCTCCGTAGCCGTTTGCTCATCCTGCTCTTCAAGAACAGACGTGTCGTCTTTGGTGCCATCGCCGTGGGCAGCCACGCTAGCTTGGCGGGTACTCGTCCCGGTGAAGAGGCCGTCCATGCCCATGCCATGCCCAGGAGGTGCGCTGCGCTTCTCGGCTGAGCGCAACTCACTAACGTGCTGCTCGACCTCGATAAACATGGCGCGGGCATCATTCACAATGCCAAACTCGTCCACCTTGTAGCCCACCACATTATCCTGATAAGCACCAGCTTCTTGACCTTCGGAATCATCCTCCGGGGGCAGGAATGCTGGGCCAGGCCCATGCCATGGATCGGGGTTGTACATGATGCAATTGGCGAAGATGTGGGAAAGCTCGCGGTCAAGCTGGCCAGAGTTGATGATACTCTTTGGTGGGACCAGCTCCTCTGTGCGAGGGAGCCAGCAACTGCCGCCCGGATCACCCCCCGGTAAAGCGGCGGCCGCTTGAGCGGCAGCTTTATTTCCGTGGGCAATGGCACTACGGATGGTCTTCAGATCTTGTGGTTGCTTGATCACTTTGTGGTAACCAGGTGCATCTTTTTCGCGGATGGGCGCAGCGAACATGTTGGCTGATCGGTGGCCAACAATCGACTCCATCGCAGAACCGCTGACCTTGTGAAACGATCGGGTCCACAGGACAACATTTGGCATATTGGGCGGCATCGAGTCATCGCGGCGTACCTCTGTCGACTGCCGTTCTCCCGGGGAGTGCGCCGAGGCCGGTGTAAACTCATCTCGTTTCCGCTTGACCGAACGTGCTGGGTTCGGTTTGTCGGGAACAACGTCATCTCCTGTGTTATCGCCGGTTTCGGTAGTCGGGCGCGGTGTCATGGCCTCATCCTTGATCCTGGGCGCTTCAGATTCCATGTCCGACAGCGCCACTTCTTCGGCATCTTTTCTGGTCTTATTTCTGACCCCTGCCGACGCTGGGGAGGGAGAGGTGGCATCTCTGATCGACTGAGAAGCCCGCGACTTACTAGTTGTGCCTGAAGAAGCCATCGCTTCTTTGGTCGGTTGCTGCTCTTGTACCTTCTTTTGTGTCCCTTGGGGTGTGGCTAAAGGCGAAGCTGCTGGCCCTAGGATTGGGCTGATTGGCTCAACGGCTGGACTGTCCATTACATCCCAACCAAGCCGAAACTCAACTCCAGGCTTGGGCGTCGAAGGGGTAGATGCTGTTTTCCACTTTGTCATTTTGGCCGAAATAACAAAGGATTGCTGCTGTATAGCAGCGGGCGTCTGGGGAGCAGAAGGCGCAGGCCCGAATCTAGCGGGAGGAACAGGCGTCGTTGTCACAGGGGCACGCTGGTGAATACGCTCCACTGGGGCGGGCCGCGGAGGGTGGTAAGGCGAACTGTAGGCATTTTGTTGAACAGCAGTCGGCGATGGCGCAACAGAAGTGTTTGAAGCTTGTTGATAAGGGGAAGGCGCTTGCAAATGGAGAGGCAGCTGGGGTCGTTGCTGGGAAGGGGCTGCTAGCCCCTGGTTAGGTCGCTGTAAAGGAGCCCCTGACAGAGGGGTTGGCGAAGCAACGGCCGGACCTCGAACAGGGGGAGGCTGTGTAGTGGCGCCATGCTGAGGAGCATGAAGAGTGTGCGGTTGGGGTTGAGCTGCGTGAGGCGATGGTGGGATGGAATAGTTGTGATATGGCCCAGGGTGGAAAGGAGACTGCACGTTGACATTTGGCCCTGGACTTGAAACTGGCGGTGGTTGTCTGTTCGCCGTGTCCACAGCTGGCCGAACAGGTGTTGGTTGGAGAGGTACAAACTGACCCGTCGAATGAGTATGAGGGGGATGAAGCACTTGCGGTGGCACCGGCCTGTTATGCTGTGTCTGCAATGGAGACGGAGCCTGCGGTGGCCGCTGGCCCGATACCATGTGCGGAGGGGGAGGAAAGACATTTGGACCGTGTGGTGAAGGCGGCAAGTTGAGAGGGGGTCGAGCTCCTGCAGAATTCGGCTGATAAGGCGGCTCCCATTTCAGCTGCGACTGCGATGGTGGCAGCTGAGAATTAGCAGACAAAGGGCCCGGGGAATGTTGTGCTCTGGCAATGCCATCTGGTCGCTGCAGGCCATCGGGGGTGACAGTCGGACCAGGCGACTGGGTCAGTGGTTGGAAAGAAGGCACACCCTGTGGCGCTTGAAGGACTTGGGGTGATCCACTTAGAGATTTGGGTGGCTCGGGGGGTCTCACAGAAGGAACCCTTGAGACGTCCGGGTGCCCAAGCTGCGGAGAGCGACTCATAGGCGGGTGGTTCAACGAAGGAGGCCGAGGGGTTGGAGCTGGTTTGTCCAACGAAGCATGCTGGGAATGCGGAGAGCCCAGTCCATTTCTGGCATCTTGCCGTGGCGCGAGATGCGGAAGCAGGGGTTGCAGTGGCCGTAACGGCGGCTGGGCCTGCTGGGACTGTTGTACGTGCGGTGGGAGATGTGGTTGCTGCAATGTCGACACGTGCTGTGGTGGTTGTCCTTGCTGCGCCTGCTGCGATTGCTGCAAGTGCTGTGGTGGCTGTCCCTGTCCCTGCTGAGACAGCCCTGGCTGTGATGGCTGGCCTTGCTGCAGCTGTAGCTGTCCCTGCTGCGGTACATGTCCATGTTGTGGTGGTTGCACTTGATGCAGCGGTTGAGGTGATTGTAAGGGCTGCTGGAGCTGCGGCAACTGTGGTAACTGAGGTGGTTGAGGAGGCTGGGGCGGTTGGGACAGTTGAGATACCTGAGGCACATGGGGCTGTGGAGTCAACTGCTGTGGCCGTTGTAGGGGCTGCTGCTGAGGTTGCTTCTGAGGATGTTGCCGGGGGTGCTGATGGGGCACATGCGGCAGCGGAGATTGCTGTAGCCGTGGTGACGGCTTAGGCGAGACCTTTGGAGACGCATGAACTCCATTAACAATCGCCGAAACTGATTTGCCTTTGCTATCTGGAGCTCCGTTGAGTTGTGCCCCTTTATCCTCCACAGAGTGTGGTCTTTTCTGCTTGGCTTCCTCAGCATCCCGGGCCTCGGCCAGCTCGAGCTGCTCTAACTCTGCCTGTGTTCTCTTGTACTGTTCTTCCAGATGATCGATCGCCTGAACAGCGTCTTCAACATAGGAATCGTAAACCTTATCGTAGGCTTGCTGAATTTTGTCGACATGTTGGTGGACATCATTCCAGCTCGGCAGCGGGAGGGCTTCAAGCCTTCGCTTCTTAGAGGCAGGCGAGAGAGGGCCATCAGGCCCGGGTGTTGTGCTGACATTATCCGCCCTAATCTCTTGACCAACAAGGTGCAAGAAAGCCTTCTGCAACGCCTCGGCGCTCAACCTTTGGGCATCAAAGGTCGGTTGCCTTTTGAGGCCAGAGTTGTCTCTCAGGACATTGGAGATCTGTGGGAAGGCGGCAGAGTCGAGGCCAAACCTGTGCACGCCACGGAATAAGAACACGAGCTCGAGCGATGTAAAGGACGAAACTGGGTATGTCGTCGGGTTCGCTGGAGTATTCATGCCCCAGACTCCACCCGGCGGGGGACCGACAGAGCTGTCACGCCTCTGGGGAAGAAGATGTACTGGCGCCACGATCTGTAGTCAAGAGCAAGGTCAGCGATGCTATGCTGTTGCGAGGGTTCAACTGCGCGTCACTGCACGCGTGGGCGCGCCAAGACCACCCAGACTCACCGGCAGCCTGAGCTCACGGCTCCCGATATCAGCGATAGCGAATAATTCAAGGTCCGAATGGGCTGGGGCCGTCGAGGCTCGTGTCTGCGGGTCTCGGCTGTTGCTTTGGCTGTGTCGCTGGTGATGGATTTTTTTTCAGTCGCGACAGGACAATCACGTGGGTTGGCGGTCGGTCTCGTTGATTCGCTTTGATTCTCGATGCGGTCGGGCGGGCTGTGATACCGTGTTGGTGGTGCAATTAAGGACTCGAGCGCGCTGAGGGGAACGCCGCCTGGAGCTCCGCGCCAGAAACCGGCGCCCGCGGTAGCTGTCACGTGGGCGGGTTCTGAAAATTTGAAATACACCCAAAACCCTAACCCGAGAAACAGCTGTGGGGGCGAAGCACAAACCTTCTGCCTTCACCTACCTAGGTAAATATTCATTCTATCTCACAAGGTATATTTGATATGTCTCCCTAGATAGAGTTCGCGGGGATACTTGGTCAGGAATCAGAACGATCTTGGTTGGCGATAAGATAAGATAAGATCCATCCCCACGTCATCAATCCCTCTTCCTACTCCACACACTTTTTGGATGTCTCCATTCCCATGTCCAGAACAGTCTTAGGCTTTTAGTTACCGGAGCCTGGGTCTCATGGTGATATACATGAGCTCTACTTGTCCTTTTTGCACCACATCATACATTTTGAGCTCGTCCCACTATGCCGGCCGGTGTATGCTGCCCGTGGAGAGCCAGTGGTGGATATCTTATACCTGCCATTGTCGAGGCTAAAGAGTTAAATCGAGGATGGGACACATGAGCGGTACCTCCGGCCTCGGCACTCAGCTCACTTTTGAGAGCATTCGAAATCAACTAGACGGCAAGGCAATTCTGAGTACCTATGTTGAAGACAGCCAAAAGACTCACTCAGCGCAACTTCGCCGTTGATGTCAAAAGCATGTTGTCCGGCCAACCCATGAGCGTTTTCCAGAAGATATCATTTCTAGAAGTTAGGTAGACTGTGGTTGGTAGATTATCACGTCCTGAACAGAAAAACTAGCACTGCAAAGGGGGAATATACCTTCGTATCAAAAGCTACTTAATAGGCCTTAAATGATAGTGAATAGGCTTTACTATTAAGAACACCTTAAAAGATTTTCTTAAAACGTATTAAAAGATAGTAATAAGCCCTAAGAAGATAGTTGATAGGCCTTCTCTACCTGCTCTTTTAAAGGTATGATCCTGGCTCGCAGGACCAACTATTTTGTTCATGGTGTGATCATGTAGGTACCGAAGACAATGGCAGAGGACCTAGTTTTTGTGTATTTTCCTGACGTCGATGATGATACTTCCCCAGATCACCAAACGAGTGTCGGGAAGACGAGTAGCAACCCAAAGTCGAGCACTATCTGAGAGACGCTGAAATTACAGAGTGTAACTGATATGGCTGACGATACTCTCATATCATCAGACGTCTGTCAGGTTTGTAATTTTCGCACCCAGTCCCCTTACCGTATGACCACCGTTCAGGTCGAAGAAACAACACTAGGTACACATGCTTGTATCAACCGCCCCTTGTAGAGATTCCACCTACCGATATGCTTTGCAATATGGATAGAGTCACTCTATCGATCTCTTTATCAATCAGCGTGATATCTCTCAAATTTTGGAGAGTGAGCAGTGAGAGAAAGTGTCACGATAGCACCAGCCTATCAGAGTGGTTTGTGCTTTCAGGGGAATTTCTCCTACCCCTGAATGCTTGGCATGAAAGTGCTAAAAAGTGTGAGAAGTGTGCAATGAGCGGCTCCTGATGTAAAAGAGATTCTTATCTAATCAGGATCGTTCTTTTCCTCCTGGAATCTACGACGGTAGTGGTCATTTGATATACGGCGGCGACCGTTGGGTCATGTGAAGATAGTCCTGTTAGGTATTTGACAGTGTGTATTAGTGTGTACGCTGTGAGTTCCATACAAAACGTATCTCTTTGGCGCCATCTACTAACATGACATCACTCGAGGAGCATTAATCACACCTCCTCAATTGGATTTGCTAGTCCTGAGACTCAACCATGTGATGTGTTACTCTCGTGGCTAAAACGGTCTTGTGTCAGGCGTTGAAGAAATGAAAATTCATGCGCCCATGATTTCGGTTCTGCATGTGCGAAACAGCAGCCACGAGCACAAAACTCAGGCTCCAAGTTATGCTAATCTCACAGTGGGGCTCCGTGGAGATGATCCAAATCTCAGCGATCCCACAGACATTTGCCGCCCACTCGTCGAGAGACACATTGGCAAACATGCAAAGACGTCTTGGCACATCGTTGTTTTATTATGAAGAGAAAACAGCTCGGCATGACCGCATCGACGGAGACACTCGCCGGATATGAATCAGGGCAGCTTCGAGTTGGAGAGTCGGGAGGAACAGAAGGGGCAGCCATCTCCACGTGCGCCCAGACACGGGCAGACAGCACGCCTCGTCATCTGGACGGATGTAGATGGCAACAAAGGTGAATGATTCCGACTTCATCGATCGGTTCGTTCTTTATTCCGACGTGCTTTTGATCTCCAGACATTGCATTGTCCATGCGCCCTAAACCCCTGGCTATCGGCGCGACCATCCCAAATTAGGCTCTTGGGCTGGTGACACTCAAGGTCGCAGTGCACAGCACAAGACCACTAAAAACCCCTGCCGCTTGCCAGCCAGCTGGGACGTTTAATTATGAACGGGACTTGCCTTGAAACTGGCAACCTCGCTCGACTCGACCTCGACTCGACCCGACTTCGTTCCTCCACCACCGTTCGCTCTTCCACCCCGACCTCTGCAAAACCTTAGCTAACGACCTCGTTCCGTGCAACGGCTTTTCCCCAGCTTTTCCGTCGTACCGTTCCACCAAAACCGCCAAAAATGTCGCCTACTGACGAAGAGCTCGACCGCGACTGGAAGCCCAACGGCCGCCGCCCGCAATCGTGCGTTGCCCCCTAATGCTTGAGGTGCTTTAAGCCCGCCACCGAGGGGTCCAAAAACTGACAGCCTATGCGCGACCCTGCAGAACAATCGCCAAGGTCTTTTCTGAAGAGTTGATGAACATTTTCCGAATCGACAACAGTGTAGCAGACCTCGACGAGCAAGTCGATAAACGGTCAGTGCCAGCTCCTTGAACCCCACCAAGAGCTCGGGCGTTCGCGCGCGCGCGGTGCAGCGAGCAACCCCTCTCAATCCCAAGCATGGTCACTGATATGTCGCGTTCGCCCACAGAAAGAAGGAGATTGATCACCAGACCTCGGAGCTTGAAGCGCTCGAACGGCGCATTCGTGAGATGGAAGAGCGGCTCAAGGGGGGTAACACCGAGACCAGCGGTGGCTCGAGGACAGCAGCACCCCCGTCCGAGAAAGACCAGCAAAAGTACGGCGGTAGCCGGCCAGGGACAGCAAGGCAAGGTCAGCAAGCAGTTCCGGGAGCTCTCCCCCCCACACCCGTGGAAAGCGAAGGTGAATATCACCATCTCGTCCTCCGTCCTCATCACCGGTCGCCCGCGTCGGCAGCACCACCGAGTTACGCGCATGCCCAAGCGCAGACGCATCTGCATGGACACCCGTCGGCTGCATCTGCGCGAGGGCCCCATCCTCATCCGCATGGGCCCTATGCGCCGGCCGCAGGGGACGCCGACTCCATCAAATCCGTGACCGCGTCGTCCATATCCTCGAGTACAACATTTGCTGACTATGTGATTGTTCCCGAATTTCCAGACGGTGATCGCGAACGACGACAGGACTCTTAGCTGTTCTTCCCTTCCCTTTTGACCTTTTCTGCATAACTCCACCATACACGAGCACCACGGCCATCATTCATTACGCGACGACCATATCATACAAGCCACGCAACCACATATATCATCGACGATGTCTCTTTTCCACCGCGCATAATACCCATCTACCAATTACGCCATGCCACGCAACGCAAGCTAGAAACACTTCTAATAATACCCACATTTCACAACCAATTCCTCGTCAGCAATCCGTAACCTGTCTCAAGCTTGACCAGCGACAACTGCAGCTTTGGTGCTTACTCCACATGCCAAGATGGATACAACGCCCTAGCTCCAGTGTACGCCAAGCCGACCTTGTTCCCTCGCCCCTGACAGCATCCCAAACCGGCCAACCGCTCATGTACTCGTTTCTACCATGCATATCTTATCTTGATAGCTTTTGTCTTCCGTTTTGCATCTCTTCTTTACACTGGCATTCTCTTGTTTCGTGTCTGGATAGTTTTCGTTTGAGAAACCTTGATTATCGATCGGAACTGCGAAGGAAATAAAAAAAAGCAAGCAGGAATAGGGAGACACAACGAGCCGGGTCACATGGATTGGATCATCTCTATGATCGTATATCCGGTTTTGGGAATTTTTTGAGGCCGGGCCAAGAGGAGTACGGTCCAAATAGGGACAAGGCAGGTTAGGTTCGGTCAAGAGCAGGATTAGGAGAAGCTATACTGTACATAGACGCATCTCTCTCTCACTGCAGCAGCATGTCGGCATCATGGAAAGTTGTCTTTTACACTACTTGCTACTGCTACCACCAAGCAAAAGCCCTCAAACCATGCCTGGCTCCGGCATTTGGTCCATACCCTATGGTGGTACCTTGAAAATCTCTTCTGGGCCGGCTGCATGCCTTGTGTAAGTGTTCCAATGGGTGCGCGTTTGTGTTCCAATTCAGATGGGCAGTTGACTGCAGGTATCCAACCATCTGGGCTGTCGGTTTGCTGTCTGACCAGGATTGTCTGTTCCTTTTTCTGCTCCCGATGCCTCGTGTCTCGCGGAATGGGACTGCAAGTCTGCAAGAATCTGGAGCTGAGGTGTCGGAATCCCAGTCCTGTATGTGTACAGAACGCTGGTGACCGAGTGTGACTCACATCCCCGCCCCTTTTCCGTCTTGTGGATGGGTGTGGACGAACGGTGATCACAACAGCGGCTTACTCCCACCCAGGTGTCTCTTTCTTGTTGGGGATTTTCTCTGTGACATGGAAGCTCACGGGTACCTGTGGGCAAGCGGTGGTGGTAGGGGTAAGGCGGACTCACTGACGGATTGACGCACATGTGCATTGCCTTGTATGCAACATCTGTTCTAAGTCGTGGAAATAATGTGGATGGCCGTCTCCGTGGAGAGTTCCTGCAGGGAGTTTGGGAGCTTGGGGTCGGACAGAAGAGACCTTTCTGAGTGACACGAAAGCCAGGTATAAACTCGGTTTCGAGGACGAAGTGACTGAGACAGAGGGAAATAAAGGGGTCGATGAGGATGGGGTGCCCTGGAGAGCATGAACAGAAGATCAGAAGAGCTAGAATTTCGATCCTGTTCTTTACGCCGAGGGCGGAGAGGTGGGAGTCCGAGTGTTTGCCGAGGATGCTATTGACAACAATGGTAACATGAGCACAGCACTACCCCCACAATGCCCACGTCGTCGTTTGATCCCATCTTTTGGCGTCCCTGCTCTTATTGTGCAATTATACTGTCGTTCTGGGCAGTGCCTTCCCCCACCTGTTGCGGCTGCCATTTCTCAAGACCAGGTGTGACACACATGGCCGAGAATCTTAATTCCACGTTTCGCTTGTTTGCATAAGTATTCAAACTTTTCCATTGATCCCAGAATCTGTATTTCTTACCCTGTGGCTAGCCGCCGGGGAAGAGCAAATCATCGGCTCGTGGTACGTGTCTGCCAACGTCAACCTGGCACAGCTTGACCGACCATTCGTTACCTCCCCCGACTTCTCGACCAAAGAAAACCGCCCGCTCTCTCCCACGACAGAACCTCTGGGGCTCGACGTCCTGAGCTCGGCTTTCTCAACCAGTCGCTCTTTTTACTTCATTCATTTTTCTCGATTCACAACCTTTCTTTGCCACCGATTGCCAGTACCATGGCGGCCCTCTGCTTCATGCTCTTGATGAGCATTTTCTCGACTTTCATTCAGGCGATACCTACCTCAATCAATCAGGGCGTCGCTCGCCGTTCTGTCACCGTCGACCTTCACCGCAATCCGGCTTACGCTCCTAACGGTCCCCAGCAGTATTATCGTGCCCTCAAGAAATGGGGCGTCGATATACCCAATGATGTCGATGATGTGACAAACAGCTTCATGGGAGGAGATTGTAAGTGGAGAAAGAAAAAATAATACATTCATTGAACTTATAGCTGACTCTTTTTCCTACTAGCTGGCGATACCAATGCCGAGAGCATCATGGGAGATCGGGAGTACCTCAGCCGTGTTGGGTTCGGAACGCCTTTTCAGTACCTCAACGTCGACCTAGACACTGGGAGTGCTGATGTCTGGGTCTTTTCGTCCGAAACCAAGGTCAAGTCGCCCCGCGAAGACATCTACAAGATTGAAAAGTCTTCCACTGCCGAGTTGATGAACGGGACGACGTGGAGAATCACCTACGGCGACAGCAGCCACGCCTCAGGCAAGGCCTACCACGACAGCATAGATATCGCCGGCATCCCTCTCCACAAGGCCGTGGTTCAGTCGGCGGTGTCGGTCTCGGAGTCGCTAGCTTCCGACAAGGACCTTGATGGTATCTTTGGCCTGGCCTATAACCTGGAAAGTCAGGTCACCCCAAAGCAGCCCACCGTTCTCCAGACTCTCAAAGACCGCCTCGACAAGCCGTTATTCACGGCCGACCTCAGGTACCAATCAGACGAGGGCGCCTATACCTTTGGTTATATCGACCCCGACCGTCACGTCGGCAAGATCATGTACACCCCCTTACTGCCAAACTCGACGTTTTGGGAGTTCAACGTGACCGGTCTGCACGTCGCCGGCCAGAATATTTGGTATCTGGCGCAATGGCGGGTGATTGCCGACACGGGCACGACCATGATGCTACTATCACCAGACATTGTCAACATGTACTACAGCGCGGTGCCTACGGCCAAGCAAGACGTCGCCTTTGGCAGCTTGTGGACGTTTCCCTGTAACACGACGCTGCCTGACTTTAAGCTGGGTTTCGCCAACGGCTGGGTCGCGACGGTGCCGGGGAAGTATATGAATTATACTGGCATAGAGGATGCGCCGGGGAAGTGCATGGGGGGCCTGCAGCCGTTTTTTAGTGAGGATTTTGGGATCTTGGGGGATATCTTCCTCAAGGCGGTGTATGCTGTGTTTGATTTGGCTGGTGGACGGGTCGGGTTTGCGAATAAGGAGCTGGATCTTTGAGATGAGGTAATGGAATGGATGGTCGATAAAGGAAAGGAACTGGGAAGTTTTTTTTTTTTTTTTGGTGGATGGTGCGAGGTAATCTGCTGTTGCTGTTGTCCCATGTAGTAAAGGAGGGTGGGAGTTGGTGGCTTGGTGTGATCTTTTTACTTCAGTCGATTCCTGAATCTACATGAATGATCTGATTTGATGCTTGGTTGTTGGTGTTTGGTGAAGGGGAGGTCTTGTGTTTGGGTATGAGACCGGAGCGGATCTGGTTCCAGCGAGTGTTGCAAAAGAAAGGGGGTATCAAGTGGCGTATACCTCTTTATGTACCCAGGCTCTTGTGGATTATGCTTTTGTTCCATGGAAATGCTTCTGCTGTCCATCTCCCGTTGAGCTTGTGGCACTACCGGACCCAGAAACTGCCGTTGACGCTGTGGTCGACGTTGACTTAGGCTCTGACAGCGTGGCATTCTCGCGCTTGAGGGCTGGAACTCTGGGCATTGTTGGATACTGTTGCGGCTAGCGGCGTTTCACTTGATGGGAGGTTCGAAGTTACTGAAACGGCTGGAGGTGATACGTGGGAAGAATGCCTTGATACTCGCGGTTTGTATTGTGTGAGGCTGGGTGGATGATTTTTATGTTCGAGCCAGCAAGCAGCTTTCAATACCACGTCCTTGTGTGGCATCGATTGACAACATGTCTATCACAAACGCGGTCACCATAGTCGTCATCTAGGCTTGTTTTCCACAAAGATATATGTGGAAATAGCAAGACCAATGACAAGATGATACACAAAGCCATATGCCAACATGACCACCCCTGGGAACCGGAATTACAACTCGGAGCGGATCCTCGATGTACTCAGCGTGCTACAGTTGGGACCAAGAAAAAGATACGAAGTAGGCTGGGCAATTTCCATCCATAATGCCGTATGATACACTAATATACAATTCATTGCCTACACCCCACGAGCCTAACCGCTATTGTGATAATTCCATAAGTAACCAGCAATCGATAATTCCAGTCAAAAGACCGCTGACATGTTTCCTACCCCTGCCATGCTCATAGCATCATCATCGAATTTCCTGCACCACCTAGCGATCCAGCTCGCCGTCATAGTGACCGATTGACATACTAATATCAACGCCGATCTCATCACGGAATAGCTCTGTCAAGCTGGTGCCGTCCCGCAGATACACCCACTCTCCAGCGGCAGTATCCTGCTTCTCATGCTGGCCCTCACCAAGCACAACATAGTCGTAGCGCTTGGGGCCCGACTTGGGTGACGAGAGCCAGATCTGCTTGTTGGGGGGCTGCTTGTTGATGACATAGGTTCCAGTGTTGCGGCCAAAGTCAACTGTCATGACGCCGGCCTTGAAATCTACCGTTAGTATGATGGTCTAAGTGGGAAGGGTAAGCAACGTACAGAGTATTCGACATCCATGTCGCTTCTCTCTTCGGCCAAGTCTTCAAGGTGGTGCAACAGTCTGTCCATGTACTCGTCGGCGAGGACATGGTATTCAGAGTCTGTGATTTCGGCGGGGGTCTGGATGGGCTTGGGAGTCTCCTTGGGTGCGACACCCTGGTTGTCTGGGGTGATGCCCTGGTGCTGGCTGGCCGAGCTGTTGGAAATGAAACGAACAGACGGAACAGAGGTCCGTGACAATGCCTGAGTGAGAATGGGAGCCGCTGAAAAGGTCGGAAGAGTGGCACGAGAGGCACGAGTCGTCTGGATGCCACGGCTGGCTACCACACGGGTAAGCTTGGCGAGAGCTGAGCGAGCCATTGTTGGTGATGGAATTGATATTGTTTGTCGTGTTTGGACAAATACAACTGACAAGTTGTCGAGATTCGATTTGATTATGCTGATGCCACCAAATCAAGAGATGAAGTCGCCGGAAACACACGAAACGAAGATAACAAACACAGCTTGAAGTTCAAGGAAGCAATTGGCAAGGATCAATCAAGCTTGCTTCCATGACAGCGATGGGAGCTTGACATGGAAACAGCTACCCCACAATTTCCTTTGATCCGCTCGCGGCAGGCAAGGCTTGACCAATAAGACGGTACTTAGTGCTAGGCGCATGGTCCGCTGGGCTATCAAGGTTCCTCGCTAGCTGGGACGCTTCACGTCATCCCCCGCCAGCCAACGCAGGAACCGCCATTCATCGCAAACGCAGCTCCTCCAGTCCAGCGCATCACGGTCAACGGCACCACTCTTACAACAAAGCAATGATCAACGCATTCCTAGTCTTCAACGGCCAAGGCCAGCCCCGTCTGACCAAATTCTACACCCAGCTGGTGTGTGGACTTCTCCCACTCTAATCAGTCTTGCTGACCCCGCTGACATTTGCACGGTTTAATCTTCTCTAGGAAACATCTATTCAGCAACGCCTTATCTCCGAGATATTCACCTTGGTATCCAACCGCGCCCCCGGGTCCTGCAACTTTCTGCCTCTACCCCCATTACTAGCCGCATCAGGTACCTCCTCCTCTTCGTCCTCCGCGACCGAACAGAATGATGTCCCCTCCCTCGTAACATACCGCCACTATGCTACGCTCTACTTCATCATCATCTCGACATCGACAGAATCCCCACTGGCCCTGATCGACCTTATCCAAGTCTACGTAGAGGCCCTAGATAGGTTATTCGAGAATGTCTGCGAGCTAGATTTGATCTTCAACTTTGAGACTCTACACGCCACGCTAGGCGAGATGATTGTGGGCGGGGTGGTAATAGAGACGAATATGGAGCGAATCGTGGCCGGTGTCCGAGCGCAAGGAGCAGTGGCCAAGAGACCAGTCAACGAGGGGTCAAGAGGTGGAGGAGGAGCCGGGCTAGGTGCCATGGCTGCTGCTGGGTTCCAGGGGATGGGAGGGAATTTTGTCTGGCACGGCAGATGATGCTCATAAGGACACGAAAGACAGCCACGATGGATCGGACAAGATGAGAACCAGGGATCGAGATGCGGGCATACAAACGGCCGCCATTTATTGCAGGGTATTCCGACGCCATAACTCCAGATGAAGAGAACATTATTGTACAGATGAGAGGAGTATAGGGCGGAATATCAGGGCCTCTTGTGTCTAGGCTGCTCGGCTGGCTCTAGCGCTCTTGTTTCTTGGGTGAAGGAGCCAAAGAAACCCCAGAATGACTCCCGCAGCTATTGTTGAGATGCCGTTAGAGCAGTTGATCAGTCAGAGAAGAAAGGGATGGGGGTCTTACTCCGCCATATGGATTGGGCATATCCTTCCAGTCCATAAAGAGGGCTGTATATACAAGCACGACTACACAAAACCATATCAATACAAGTTTACTTGGCAACTCTCAAACCCCGGTGCTACCCACATGCGATTGTAAAGTACTGTGCCAGCCGCACTCCTTTATCCCACCCAGGTCGGAGGGTTGCCATCTTCAGGCGTCTCTTGAACTTCTTCTCAAATCTAAGCTGCTGTTGTGGGGACATGGTCATCATGTCCGGCGGCCAGACTTTCTTGAGCTTCGTTCTCGGTGGGTTAGAGGCTGCCTCGGTTGCAGCCTTTGCTACGGACTCGAGTATTTGCGGCTTAGGCGCCTGTGCAAGGCGTCTGACAAGTGTGGGAAACATATTGGGCGGCGCGATCTGTTGAAGCCGAGTAAACCGTGAGAGCTGTCGAGTTCAAGTCTTGGATGGACCTGACTTCAGACTGACGAAGACCGTTTAAGATGCCAAGAAACAATTGCCTTGTCGGCAAAGTGCATCTGCAATGTGGCTAGTATTCATGACGAAGCCACAATTAACCCCTGTCCGCCACAACTTGGCACAAGGTGGATATCAGAACCTTGGCATTCCAAGACCAGGAGCCCCACAGACTTTTGAATCAACCCCGCGTTGCTCCTAGTTGCCCCTCCATTCCATGGCGCCGTAACGCCGCGAGCCGGACAGCGGAGTCATCCGCCAAAATTTCCCCTGCCTACGACAGTGTGTTTTGAGTGTCCAGTGTCCCTGACTCAAAACAGTCCAAGGTGTGTAGTCCCTGTCATCGCCGTTGCGAGATCGGGTCCCCGGTTTATTTCGGCCCAAGAACCGTTCTCTTTCCTCCCATCTCCGTAGCTTGGGGCACCACTTACAAACCCAATTCCAGCAGGCCCGTTCGAACGTCCCACCAACGATCGAGTTTTGCGACTACACAACAGTATGCCCGACACCGCCCTGCCCAAGGCCATGGAGACCTTGGCTGTCTCCTCCAAGACCAAGGAGCTCAGGGGCACCGAGAAGAGAGACACCCTGATCGAGATCGAGAAGAAATACCAACGCAAGTGGGAGGAGGAGCAAGTGTTCGAGATTGATGCGCCATCTATCGACGAGTTCCCGCTGGACTCTATCACCGCCGATGAGCTGCGCGAAAAGTACGTCTGACAATCTTTATTCCGGTTGGAGGCAGGAGAAACGTCGAGTCTGGAGGGGAGGAGGAGGAATGACCATAGGGACTTTGCGCATGGCTCGCAAATATCAAGAATTGGGTGCTGATGCTCAACAGGTTCCCCAAGTTCTTTGGCACAATCGCCTACCGTATGTTTCCTTTTGCCCGCGCATGTCTGCATAGGTAACCTTCGCTAACTGGATATGTAGCATATATGAATGGCCGTCTCCACGCTGGCCATGCTTTCAGCTTCAGCAAGAGTACGAAACCCTCTGCCCGCCAACTCGGCGCATTCCTTGCTAACGTTCAACAGTCGAGTTCCATGCCGGTTACGCCAGGATGCAGGGCAAGCGTGCCCTGTTCCCTCTCGGCTACCACTGTACGGGTCTTCCCATCAAGGCCTCCGCCGACAAGCTTGCCAAGGAAGTGCAGATGTTCGGCCGTGATTTTGAGAACTACAAGGAGGAGGACGAGGAAGAGGAGGCTCCTGTCGCTGTCAAGGGGCCAAAGGAGGATCTTTCCAAGTTCAATGCCAAGAAGGGCAAAGCCGCGGCGAAGACCGTCAAGGCCAAGTATCAGTTCCAGATTCTGAACTCTGTCGGCGTTCCGCTGGAAGAGATTCACCACTTCGCCGATCCTCAGTACTGGTAGGTTGCCCCATTGCCAGGAAAATCATGCGGGGTCCATCAGCTTACGGTTGTCAGGCTCCAATTCTTCCCCCCAGAGTGCAAGAAGGACCTCACAAACTTCGGTGCCCGCATTGACTGGAGACGCCAGTTCGTCACGACCGATGCGAACCCCTACTACGATGCTTTCGTCAGGTGGCAAATGATCCGTTTGAAGGAGCTCGAGAAGATCAAGTTCGGCAAGCGTTACACCATCTATTCGATTAAGGATGGCCAGCCCTGCATGGACCACGACCGAAGTGAGGGTGAGGGCGTCCTCCCCCAAGAGTACACTGCTCTGAAGCTCAAGGTTGTCGAGTGGGCTCCCAAGGCTGCTGAGGCTGTCAAGGGCAAGATTCCCGAGGATGCCAAGGTGTACCTTGTCCCTGCCACCCTCAGAGCCGAGACCATGTATGGTCAAACCTGCTGCTTCGTCGGTCCCACCATCACGTACGGTCTGTACAAGGCTTCTGAGAAGGAGTACTTTGTCATCACGGAGCGCGCTGCCAAGAACATGGCTTACCAGGGTATTTTCGAGAAGGAGGGCGTTCCTGAGAAGGCCGCCGATGTTTTGGGTTCTGACCTTATTGGAACCCTTGTAAACCCTCCTCTGAGCTTCCACAAGGAGGTTCGCGTTTTGCCCATGGAGTCCGTCCTTGCCACCAAGGGTACCGGTGTTGTCACATCCGTGCCGTCTGACTCTCCAGATGACTATGCCATGGTGACTGAGCTTGCCAAGAAGGCCGACTTCTACGGTATCAAGAAGGAGTGGGCTGAGTTGGAGATTATTCCCATCATTCAGACCCCTAGCTCCGACCTCCTGGCTCCCTACCTCGTCAAGAAGCTCAAGATTGCGTCTCCCAAGGATGTCAAGCAGCTGCTGGAGGCCAAGGAGCTCGCGTATAAGGAGGGCTTCTACCAGGGTAAGATGCTGGTGGGTGAGTTCGCCGGTGAGAAGGTTGAGGATGCCAAGCCCAAGGTTAGAGCACAGCTGATCAAGGCTGGCGAGGCTTTCGCCTACTCGGAGCCCGAGAACAAGGTCGTATCTAGATCTGGTGATGAGTGCACTGTCGCGCTTATGGACCAATGGTACATCGACTACGGCGAGGACTCATGGCGCACCATTGCCTACGACTATGTTGAGAACAAGGATGGCAAGGGTCTGGAGACATACTCCCCTGATACCCAGCATGGCTTCAAGGGTGTCCTCAACTGGCTCAAGCAGTGGGCTTGCGCGAGAACCTACGGTCTGGGCTCCAAGCTGCCCTGGGATCCTACGTTCCTTGTTGAGAGTCTGAGTGACTCTACCATCTACATGGCCTATTACACCCTCGTGCCATGGCTGCACAAGGATCTGTTCGGCCGGGAACAGGGCAAGGGCAAGATTGCCCCTGAGCAGATGATTGATGAGGTTTGGGACTACGTCTTCGCCAGGACACAGCTGACTGACGAGCTCGTTACCAAGTCTGGCATTCCCAAGGAGACACTCCAAGGCATGCGCAGGGACTTCGAGTATTTCTATCCCCTTGATCTCCGTGTCAGTGGTAAGGACTTGATTCCTAACCATCTTACCTTCTGGCTCTACAACCACATCGCTCTTTTCCCCCGAGAGTACTGGCCCAAGGCCGTCCGTGCCAACGGCCATCTTCAGCTCAACGGTGCCAAGATGGCCAAGTCCACTGGCAACTTCATGACTCTGGACGATGTCGTCAAGAAGTACGGTGCTGATGCTGCCCGCGTGGCTCTTGCCGACGCCGGTGACACCATCGCCGACTCCAACTTTGTCGAGGACGTGGCAGACAACACCATCTTGAGATTCTACACCAACAAGGAGTGGATTGAGGAGACCGTCAAGGACGAGACCCTGAGAACTGGTGAACTCAACGACTTCCAGGATGTTCTGTTCGACAATGAGATGAACGCCCTGGTTGCCGAGACTAAGAAGCACTACGAGGAGACGTCGTACAAGCTCGCCCTCAAGGCTGCCCACTACGACTTCCTGAATGCCCGTGACACTTACCGCGAGGGCTGCGCCGCTGCCGGTATTCCTCTGCATAAGGACCTTGTGTTCAAGTACATCAGACTCCAGGCTCTCCTGCTCACCCCTATCGCCCCTCACTGGGCCGATTTTGTCTGGCAAGAGATCCTTGGCGAGAAGACTTCTATCCAGTTCGCCAGATGGCCCGAGGTCCCCGCCTCGGACGCTGCTCTGACTGCGGCTCGCGAGTACGTCCGCCAGACGTCGTCCAACATCAACTCTGCCGAGGCTTCTCAGCTTAAGAAGATGGCCAAGGGCAGGCAGAGCGACTTCGACCCCAAGAAGCCCAAGAAGCTTACCATCTTCTTGACTGAGGACTTCCCCACCTGGCAGGCCAAGTACATTGAGCTGCTGAAGGAGGTCTGGGACCCTGCCACAAACAGCCAGAAGATCGATGACAAGGAGCTCAACGGCCGCATCGGCAAGATGGGTGAGATGAAGAAGGCCATGCCTTTTGTCCAGGCCTTGAAGAAGCGTCTGAGAGACGGCGAGCCCGCCAGCGCTGTGCTGGAGCGTAAGCTGGCGTTTGATGAGAAGAAGACTCTGCTGGTGAGTAGTCCCCCCTTTTTTCCTTCTCCCCTGCCCCAATGCGAGCATGACGAGTGTAACTAACAATGCAATCTTGCAGGCCATGGTTCCGGGCCTTAAACGCGCTGCTGGCCTCGAGTCAGTCCAGATCGTTGCTGTGCAGGAGGGAAGCAAGAAGGGCAAGGACCTGACTGCCGGTGGTGAGGAGGTGGAGGTCACTGCTCCTGTGGTCGAGGCGGCGCTGCCTGGCCAGCCAAGTTTCTTTTTTACCAACGTATAAGCGCGGGTTCGAAGCAAGACAAAAAAAGGAAAAAGGAAAATAAAATGGGAAAAGGCGTGTTTGTCAAGAGTCATGATCAGGGGTTACCATGGGGAATAGCGTTATTTTTAGTCGTTTTTCTCTGTGTTCTAGGATCGCTTGTAGAAAAAGACTCGCTTTGACACCGATTTTTCCCAAGAGGTTGGTTTTGTTCATGTGCTTTTTGACTGATGACGACGCGCTTTCCAGTCGGTGTCAGAGCACACCTTTGACATCACAACTGGATCACCCGCTTCACTTGTTTCTTGGAAGCCGCGCAAGCTTTGCTGATATTAGACTCGGAGGTTTCCCCCGTGGAGGTTGAAAGCCCGGGGGGTGCTTTTCCCCCCCTCAAAGCAGCGATGAAACTGCACCTTTTCAAGGCTGGTGATGATGGAACAAGCAGGGATCTGATCAAACTCCGAAGAAGTGGAAAGGAGCTTATGGAAGCATGATGTCTTCATTTTTTGCAAAGAGTACGAATACAAGCTCTGCTTGTGGGCATGTATGTGTGTGGCATGCACCATTCGGATGATAGCTCCTTTGCCTCACTATGATTTTTTGTCTTTCTCTCGCTCTGTCTCCCCTCAAATACTTCTTCTTATCCCCCATCAAATACACCTCTTCCAAATAACTTTCTCAAAACATCTTCCACTCACTTTTTTTGTGTCCGTCTCTGTATAATTACATTCCTCATCTCTCTCTGTAGCATCAGTCTTTTTTGTTGCTCCTCTATCCACTTTAGATACCCAAGCACCTCCCGTCAACAAAAATGCGTCCCACCTCCCTCTTCCTCCTAGGCGGCGCGGCAGGCCTCACGGGCTTCGCATCGGGCCAAACCACCACCACCTCTACCAGCACGGAGACTGGGTCCGTCTCGATCATCACCTCGGCGACGACCGTGTTCCCGACGACGAGCGCCACCGCCACGCCTGTTACTACCAGTGCGTTGCTTTTTTCTTTCCCCCTCTTCTTCTTCTTCTTCTTCCTCCACTCACAGCACCTCTCTATTCCCTCCCTGGGCTCCAACATGTTTTCCCTGATACGAACTCGCTATTGGGAGACCAGAGACTGGAAGCTGACACGAAAGACACAGCGACCGCCTCTGTCGTCCCTACCAACGGTGCAGGCAGCCACGCCGCCGGATTCGAGGGGCCGCTCGCGGGCTTGGTCGTGTTTGCTGTCATGGCTGTCGGGTTGATGTGAAGGTTACACTGGAAGGGCAAGATGGTCGTGCTAGAGGAGGTGTTCGAGCTGCAGCGGCGGCGGAAGGGGTATAAACACGGTGATGATGGTGTCGATCTCGAGGTGGTGTAATGTATACATATGTACAGTAGTAGTTGGCAGGACGCCAAGATGGAATATCGCCGTACAACTTCCAACAGGCTCCCACGAAGTCTCTCGTGAATAACCATAACCCATCTGCAGCCAGCGAGACTTTCGATCTGCCCGATTTTTTGTCGCTTATCGAAAGAAGTATCTCGTATTGCGATCTAGAGTTTGTCGATGTCTTGTTTTCGCTCGATCGCCTACATCATTCATCCACAACCCATCGTCAAGCCCACACAAACCAAACCCATTTTCCCATTCTCAGCACTTAAGCAGAAACAGCCACCGCCGTTCCCCCACCCTCCACCCCCTTCACCCCCGGCAGATCCTCCAAATCAAAAATCACCCTGATCATCAGGCTGCAGCTCGGGCAAACCGCGATGTCAGCCCCGTCCTGCAAGTCGCAGAGCGCAATCTCGAACTTGTCGCCGCAGGGGCACGGGTAGTGGTACGTCTGCAGCGCCTCGTCAAAGGTCATATCCTCGATCTCGACCTCGTCGTAGATGGAGAGCTGCTCGTCGTCGTCGGCCATTTTCCCAAATGTCTCGTTTTCTGCGCCGTAAATAAAGGAAATGCTGTTTGTTACGAGGTGGTGAAAGAAATGGCGATTTTTCTGACTACGGAAAAAGTTTGGAGGGGCAGAAAGAGAGAAGGGACTTGAATGAAATAACTGATCCCCGCATGCTGCTTAGGTTCGGTCTTGGCGCGGGGCAGCCGTTGAGCGCTCTGATTGGACCCACCGCCAACACATGTCGAGCTCCACGATTCTCTTATACAACCTTACTGTCTACTGGCAATAAAAAGGGGGGCTCAAGGGTAATAAACGACCAACATCAGTTATCAACATATACAACAACTACGCGCTACAGAAGCAATGTATACACTACAGAAATCCCCAGCAACACCGACCGCCACAACGCGACAAGATGGCGTGGTGCAACATGTAGAGAGAAGTGAAAAACAGTACATTAAAAATTAAAGAAAACGCTGTCAAGAGAGTGATTGTCCAGATGATGCAACGGCCAAAAAAAGACCATAAGGACAGAGAGGTAATGTAAACAGGAGCCGTTGAAGAAGAAGAGAGGTAGAAAAGACAAAGGAAAAGGTATCACTCATCAAAGACAGACAACCAACTGACAATCAACCAACTGACTGATCCTCCACACTGAGCCATAATCATTATTATGCTCTCCACCGTGTTTCATTTCTCCCTCCCACACAGATCATAAAAAGATCCAAGAGAAAATTCCTCAGTAACCGGCACTACCCCAACTGGAGCCCGTGCCTAAGACTGACTGGCAAGATAATTCGCCGCCTGTGTGAAAAAAGAAACCTTTGGTCAGCCTCACGTCCTCACCCTCCGATTCTCAGAAGGAACTCCATTCTTGGTCTTGCTGCTTACCCTCTCCAAATTGTAATCGTACTTCTCCAGCGCCGCTAGCGCATTCGTCCGGGAGTATCCCATGCTCGTGAGGTTCTTCAGAATCGGATCATCATGCTCTCCCTCCTCCGTCAGCGCCCTGCCGGTAGTCGGCCTTGCCGGAGCTTCCTTGGCGCTGTCGTTCCCACTCGCCAGCGTCACTGACGATGCGGTGGGGGTCTCATCCAAGCCCGCAAAGATAGCGTCCCAGTCGTGGGCATCACCCTTGGCTTTGCCAGGGCCCGAGGTCGACGCGGGACCGGCTGTGCTGTTGGCGGCCGAGGTAGTCGACAATGAGGCAAAGTCAAAGCTGCTCTCGCCACCAAAAGCCCCGCTGGTGGCGGCCGAGTCGCTCTTGGGTTGGCTGGGGGGCGGGCTGCTGTCAAACACGGGGTTGAAGTCGTCAAGACCGGACCGAGAAATATTGGCAAAATCATCATCGGCAGAGCCTTCCTTGGCATCCTCGAGACCCTCAAAATCGTCATCAAGATCATCAAACGCACCGTTGGGGGCAGGAGCAGTCGCAGTGCTTGGGCGATTGGTCGCTGTAGCGGCAGCGGAAGGGGGCTGGGCTGCGAGGGCCGAGCCAAAGATGTCGTCTACATTCGAGCTGGAGAGCTTTGTAAGGTTAGTCGAGGAAGCGGTGGTGCCGGCAGGTTTCTCGCTGCGAATAATGTCAGTCTCTGCGTAATGGTACAGGGTGGGCTGGAGCGAAAACGAGACTAAACGACGTTGGTCGTACCTCGCAGCATTCTGCTCAGGAGCTGGGCTCTGAGAGGACCCCACGGCCACAGCAGCATCTGGCGCAGACTTGGTGGCAACAGTAGGAGAAGCCGATCTGGACTCAATGCTCTTCTCGACCGCCTTGGCAGGAGGCGAAACAGGCGCAAAGTCATCGTCAAACCCACCGCGCTCACTCTCAGTGTCCGACTCGTCGTCACGCTCGAGTTCCGAAATAGGCGGGAACTCATTGTTAAAGGTAGAGAATACCTTGGCCGTATCCGCACTGGACGACGGGGCGGTGGCCTTGGCCTGCTTGAAGCTGGCAAAGGCTGACTCAAAGTCCTCCTTGGCCTTCTGTTGGTCTACGGCGAAGGGATCCACATTACCACTGGTGGCAGGACGTTGAATAGTCTCCTCGGAGACGGAGCCAAAGACGTTGGACGGCTTGTCCGAAGCGACCGAAGGGGCTCTGGGTCGGTCAGAACCTGAACCAGAGGCAAAGCTTTGCCCGGTCTTGAGAGCCTCGATCGGCGAAGCAGCGCGAATTGGTTGAGACTCCTGGTTGGTTTCCGTGCGGCTCAAAGCGGGCGAGGCCTGGCGGGAGGTGCTCAAGGAGTCGGTAGGTTCGGGAAAGGGCAAAAATGCAGAGCTGATCTGCCTCGGCTCCGGAACCGTGGGTGAGTCGTTGGTCACGGTAGCTTGACGGCTGACATTGGGGCTGCTCGAACCGGGTGTGGCAAAGGAACCGCTGCCGGTAGAGGTGCCGGTGAACTGGGCCGGAATAGCAGTGGCGGCCGGGGGTGGAGTGCTGGTATCCCGCACATTCAGGCTGGGGCCAAAGACATCGTCAAAGCTCTGGTTGCTGAAGGACCGGATGGGGGGAGAGGCGAAAGCTCCGGTTATATCGGTGCTGCCCGTCCGCCGGAAGAACGGGTTGTTAGCGCTCGTGGTGGAAAGAGCAGGACTGCCGACCTGAGCCAAGCCTGGTGAGCTGCTGTTGGCTTGACGGGCAAGCTCCTCATTGCTTTTGGTGAGGTCCTCTACCTCGGTCTTCAGCTTGTCCCTCTCACCCTCGTTTGTGGCCAGCTGCTTTTTGTTAATAGCAACGAGCCCCTTTTGCTGTCGGGCTTCCGACTTTAGCTTCTCAACCTGCGGCTTCAATTGTGCAATCTCGGCATTCACCGCACGGATCCGCTCCTTAAGGCTTGCATTTTCCTGTTGATCCGCCTGCAGCGCCGCCACGACGGTCCGGTGCTGGTTTTGGATGTCCTGGTAGCTGGCATCGATCATGGCAAACTCGGTCTGCAGCTTCTTGGTCTCATTCTTCGAAGCCGTAAGCTGTGTCTCGAGCGACCGAACATCCTGCGCCTCTTTTTCATACATGGCGCGCAGCTGAGCCAGACGCTGCTCAAAGTTCTTTTTCTGAATGCTAGCTTGGCTCAACTCGCCTTGAGCAGCAGCACGCTGCCCCTGCACATCCTGCACTTGTTTGGTCAAAGACCCGATTTGGTTGGACAGGTTTGCAAGCTCAGTAGTCTCGCTCGAAAGATTCTTGCTAACCTCGGGCTCGGTATCACCAAGGAGGTCATCATCAAACGAGGGCGCAGGAGGCCTTGTGGGCAAGTTAGTCATGGAACCCGCAGCTGAGGCATTCGAGCCACCGGTAGGCTGGGTGGTGAGGCCGCGTCCAAAGGAAGAAGACGGAACAAAAGGCTTGAAGGTGGAAGTAGAAGGAGACGGCCTGGCTGGCGACGCAGGCGCAACAGGACTCATGCTGGCAGCAAAAGGATCACCGCCAGCTGATCCACCTGTGGCCAAGGCAACCTGAGCCGGTGCTGGTGGTTGGGGATCATCCAGCCCAAACAGGTCTTCCAGCGCAGATGGCTTTGGCTGAGGCCGTGGGGGAGCGTCAAAGGCCGAAGCACCGGTCGCCGTTTGAGGTCTAACAGCCTGAGCCCGCATGCTTGGCGGGATGAGGTTGGCAGGTAGAGTGGTTGGCAGTGTGTGTGCCCCTGGCTTGGTGCGCTGCTGCCGAATGAGATACATGGCAACCGCAAACTCATCCCTGGTCAGACGGCCAGCAGAGGTGATATCGGCGAGGTCCCAAATCTGAGCCAGAGCGTCTTCGGAAAGATTAGACTGACTGAAAAACCCGACCGCTTCCTCACCAGTAATGAATCCTTTCTTCGTCTTGTCAAGTTCTTCGTACAGTTGATCAAACCTAATCTTGTCCTGCGCCGTAACGAGCCACTCTCCAGTCGTTTGCGCAACAATGGGTGGACGGCCAAGGGGACTGCCAGTGCGCATCTGCTGGAGGGGTGCCGGGCCAGTGAGCTGTCGTGGGACGGCCGAGATGGGCGGTGTGGCTGTCGTGGGGGACTGCTGTCTGGATATACTGGCGCCCAGAGGCGCGCGGCGTGTGGCCGCCTCGTAGAGAGCAGCAGGCAGAATGGTGGGCAAGCCTCGCAGAGCACCAGTCTTCATGGAGGATAGCAAGTGCATGGCAATCACAAACTCGGTCAGGACGAGAGCTCCGCGCTGTTCCGTGTCGGCAAGCATCCAGATACGGCCAAGCACTTCATTCGGAAGACCAGACTTCTCGAAGATTTGCTTGGCCTGATCCCCCGGAAGCATGCCGCCAGGCTGAAGAGGCTGTCTTTCAAACAGACCGGCATACTGGGCAACCTTCTCCGGGGTCAATGGTGGGATTCGAATAGGGCCCGGGGCACCTGTCGCTTGCGCCTGAAGCGCAGGCGGCGGGGGAATTGGGGCGGGGGTCGGTGTGAAGCCATCGAATCGCGGAATAGGACCTTGCTGGAGTGCTAAATCGGAGGTTGGCTCACGGCCGGCTTGCGCATGGCCAATAAGTCTCAAAACGATGCCGAAACCAGCTGGTGTGAGAAAGCCTCTGTTTTCCTTGTCTGCGATCTGCCATATCTGTGGAAGCACAAGAACACAATGCGGTCAGCAACTGGTCGTTTCTCAAGACAGGTTGGCTTGTGGGGATTGCAGCCCCTGAAACACGAACCTCGCCCAAGACTCTCGAGTCTAGTCTTGTCTTTTCGAAGAATTTGACGGCAATCTCTCCAGTAACTACTCCAACATTTTCGGAATCAGCTGCGCGGAAGAGCTGGCCGTACACTCGCTTCTCCTCTGGCGTGAGGTTGAGGTTCGGTGCCCCTAAAAGCCATCAATTCCGGTTAGCCCGTGCCCAGTGTCCCCCAAAGTTGATGGCCGTGGACTGTTTCGAGCACAACTTACCGGCATCGGCGGCAGAGGATGATTCGGCCATGGCGAAGTCTAGATGTGCCGTTTGCTGCGAGAAGAGATCAACGGTAATAAATTGTTGCCAGTCGTAATTGGGTGGTGGTGATGTCTGTTTGTCTGGCCTGGTCGGGTCGCTCGCTGGCCGTCGCGGTTCGTGCGAGGGAAGGGGAAATTACAAGGGGAAAACGGACGGGATCAAAAGGCGACAAGGACGCTCAGGAATCAGAAAAAAAGAGAACAGGAGTCATGGAAGCATAGCCGTCGACTATGCTATCGCATTCAAGAGGTGCAGTGCAAAGTCAAGTGGGGGAGAATCAACAGCTCCGTCTGGCAACGATGGTGAGGTGTGAGGCTGGGCTGGGAGTGGGATTGCGACTCCCCAAGCTCCCTTTGGGCAACAAGAAGCCAAACAGCTTGGCAGGAAAGTCCGCAGGGTGGGGATGCCTCGTTCGTTACAGCGCCTTGGCAGCAACCCAACCCTTGATTGGGTCCCAGGGGTCCAACCCCAAGCTCCTCCTGCCAGAGCTGCAGGACTGCGCAGTAACCCCCAAGCACCCCAGCCAACGGCGACTGCAGCAGAGGTGCAGATGGCAGCTGTTGCAGTTATCATTTTCTGAGACTGCGCGATAATCGAGCGCCGCAGTCACTCTGAAAAGAGGGAGAGAGTGTATGTGACGGGAGTGTGTGGCAAGTACTACTTTCTCCATGGGCTTCTCCTATGTACACAGTCTAATAATTCCCCCACCCAGAAGAAAACGAGACAAAACAAAACAAAACAAAACAAGAACGTCATAGCCTAGCAATGTTATATCCCTCCAAATAGCTTTCTGCTCTCCATTAAAATTCACTATTCACTTTCCGTCTAACAAAATTAATTTCACGGGTCCGCGCTTGCCAAGGAAGTATACCCATGAAAACGCAGAGAGCCTCTTTTTGCCAACGGGATATCGCGGGCCTAAAGGGGATGACTAAAAGGACTCGGTGCAACAACACATCGTCCACCTCAACCTACCAAACTTTGCCACCACAAGAGTATCCACACATGTTCGTTCCGTACTTAGTACTCGGCCTCGACATCCTCACCCTCCATCGAATCGGCAGCAACCTCCTCGTAATCGCGCTCAAGAGCAGCAAGATCCTCACGAGCCTCGGAGAACTCACCCTCCTCCATACCCTCACCAACATACCAGTGGACGAAGGCGCGCTTGGAGTACATGAGATCGAACTTGTGCGACAGAGCGGACCAGGCCTCGGCGATGGCGGTGGTGTTGGAAAGCATGCAGCTATACATCTAGTTAGCACACGTGACAAACAAGACAGTTCATGATCCGGAGATACGTACACAGCGCGGTTGACCTTGGCCAGATCGCCGTTGGGCACCTGGTGAGGAGGCTGGTAGCAGATACCAAGCTTGAAACCGGTAGGGCACCAGTCCACGAACTGGATGGTGCGCTTGGTCTTGAGGGTAGCAACGGCACCGTGGGCGTCGTTGGGGACAACATCGCCGCGGTACAGCAAGCAGGTGGCCATGTACTTGCCGTTGCGGGGGTCGCACTTGACCATCTGGTTGTTGGGCTCGAAGCAGGACATGGTCATCTCCTGGACCGAGTTGGCCTCGTGCGCAGCCTTGGCGGCCGAGATGACAGGAGCATAGGCAACGAGAGGGAAGTGAATGCGGGGGTAGGGGACCAAGTTGGTCTGGAACTCGTTGAGATCGACGTTGAGGGAGCCATCGAAACGGAGCGAAGCGGTAATAGAAGAGACGACTGTCCGAGTGTTAGCTGATTCCAGCAACCGTCAGTTGCTTTCCATAGAACATACCCTGAGCAATGAGACGGTTAAGGTTCTCATAGTTGGGGCGCTCGAGACCAAGGTTGCGACGGCAGATATCGTAGATGGCCTCGTTGTCGACCATGAAGGAGCAGTCGGCGTGCTCAAGGGTGGTATGGGTGGTGAGAATCGAGTTGTAAGGCTCAACAACCGAGGTGGCGGTCTGGGGAGCAGGATAGACGCAAAACTCGAGCTTTGACTTCTTGCCATAGTCAACCGAGAGACGCTCCATCAAGAGGGCACCGAAACCGGAACCAGTACCACCGCCGAACGAGTGGAAAACGAGGAAACCCTGAAGACCACTGCAGTTGTCGGCCACGCGGCGGACCTTGTCGAGCACCTGATCAATAAGCTCCTTGCCGACAGTGTAGTGACCGCGGGCATAGTTGTTGGAGGCATCCTCCTTGCCGGTAATCATGTGCTCGGGGTGGAAAAGGCCACGGTAGGCACCGGTGCGCACCTCGTCGACGACGTTGGGCTCGAGATCGCAGTAGATTGTACGCGGAACATATTTGCCATTGCCTGCTTGGGCACGATCGTCAGCTAGGCCGGAGAAGAAGGAGTATTGCCAGAGATCCCACTACGCACCAGTTTCCGAAAAGAAGGTGCTGAAGCCGTGGTCGGGTTCAGCAGCCTTGCGCTCCTCAGTGAGATATCCATCAGGCTAGAGGCAGACGGTCAGTATCATGATGTTGCGGACAGGACGAAAATCAGGGATGAGCATACCTGGATACCGTGCTCGAGGCAGTAAAGCTAGGTATAGACAGTCAGTAAAGTCCACATCATCAAGCATGTCAAGTGTTCGGTGCGGGGAGTGCTGAAGTCATGGTGTCGTCCGAAAATGGTGTGCGGATAGCTGATGACGATGCGGGCAACCGAGGACGAGTCGAGAGAGGGGCCTGTGTGTACATACCTCCCAGCAGGAGTTGGCGATTTGGCAACCGGCCTGGCCGACTATGGACAATAGAGGTCAGTATGTATCCAAAAGCATCCAAGGTGTTCGGTAGGAGTGGTGTTGAGTCGGTGGTATGCGCTGATATCGAGGGCCCCATCAACCGATGCGGTGAGGCCAAAGACGCGCGCCACGCCCGAGAGAAAAAAAAGGAGCTTCCGGTAAAGGGGAAAAAAACATACCGTTCAAGCTGATAATCTCACGCATCTTGACTTGGTAGCAGGAGACTCAAAGCGGGCAAAAAAAAAGAAGTGCAATATGAATATAGCCTGTCTGCAAAACCAAAGGCAACAAACAGCTGGGTCAAAAGACAACAACGGGCGGTTTGCTGGGAAGTGGAAATTTGAGGTTGATCGTTCGGAAGCCTGAAGGTCGAACTTGGGTGACAGTGGTGGGGAAATTTGATTGTTGACAGAAGCCTTCCCCGAATCAGGCAAGCGCGCTTCTCTCCTTGCCCGTGCTTTATCAGCCAGTCACTGCCGTGCATTCTCTTGACCGCAGAAAGCACACCCGCCCACACACCGCGCTCGTCTCGCGGATTGGCCCAAGCGTCATGCTCCTTCGCCTGCCCGACTCCGACTGGCTGGGTCCGGGATGCCGGCAGTCTCTCCATCTTGCCCCGACTTGCTCCCTCTCCCCTATACTACATCAAACCCAACAGGTCCTGGGCCGCCTGTACCTTACAGACACCTACATACATGCCACCTACATGTGCTCTGAACAGCCTCCCATCAGCCAGACTCGCCCCTCTGATCAAACATGGCTAGACAATAAAAGAGGGCCTCGTGATATGGTCCATATTGATAGGCCAATCTCAATTTGGAGGGACCCATCTTTTTGCCAGCAACATCTGATGGCCAAAGGCCCCACCGGAAAATGGAATCACCACTCATCATCCACCGCACCACTGTTGCCTCTTGGAAGCGGTGCAACTGACTTCCAGCTGGCTGCTACATAATGCTTGCTGATTAATTAACAACAAAATCCTAGTAATCAAAAGTGAATACATTACGTTCAGAATGCCAGCAATATAAACATCGTCATCATGTCCAACCCTCCCAATCACCCTCCCAAGAACGGCCGTTGCACATTCCTTGCATGCTCCGAGCTCATGGCATCAAGCTTGACCGCCACCAAGCAACACTCAATCGCCGCCTTTCCATTCTTGACTCCTTGAATCCGCAGCCGCCACTGCCCGGTACGAACAATCCATTCCTCCAGTCCTCCATTCATCTCCACCCTCCTCCTCTTTCTCGAAAATGGTTGTGACGCCGGGACGGACAGCGGAAGGGGCGTGGGTGAATTTTGTTCACCGCCGCTATTCGCAGCCCCAAGTCCCCCAGCCGACGACGGAGCCGGAATGTTTCCCGCCTCCTTTAGACTCCAGGGCTTCCCATCCAGCGTAACGCTTGCCTCAGGATCTAACATCACTCTCACCAAGTCTTCGCTGAGCGGTGTGTTCCCCGGCGTAGCAGGCTGGCTGCTCGCTCCTCCCTGTGCCATCAGCAACCCGAGGGGCTGAGTCGTAAGTGGTAAGTTGAGTTTGGTCGAGATAACCTCAAACAGCTTTGCCACACGGGTCTTGACTTCTCCAAAGAACTCGGCTCTCATATTGCCCGCCGACCCATTTGGCCCAAACTGTAACCTGGTGCTCTCATCACCAATCTCCAGCACTAGTTCGTGAGCCTTGTCATCGACAAATGGACGGGCGTAGTTGACCCATCCGGCGGCAGGATCAAGCGCGGTAGGCTCCGAGGCCATGGTTATGCCGCTCTTTAGTATATCTCTAAGACGAAGGACAATCTCGTGTCGCCTGCGAGAAAGGTTGTACGAGATGTGATGTGGGATCAGCCGCTGCTCAAGACCTTTGAAGTTGAAATACCGGCAGTCTCGAAGTAGTTCTGCGCGGTGGCCTTCATCGCGGATGTTGACCGGATATCCTCGGAGAAGGTTGAGCAACTCGGCAAAAATGTCCCCATTGCGTGTTGGAATCGCCGGGGGTACGATTGATGGCGGTCGAATGAGACCTTCTCTGTCTAAGCCGGGGAAGAGCTCATCTGGTGAGGAGAAGAAGACGGCAAACCCCAAGGAGAAAAAGTTGGGCGAATTTCCTGGGTCAGAGAACAGCTCCCGTGGTATCTCGAATTGACGTTCCCCAATGGTAGTAAATATGCTTTCCTCATACAGCTGGGACATCAGTTTGGGGACTTGTTAGACAAGACGTTAGCCAGACTGTCATTCGAACTTGCAGTGAGGAGTAGCGTTGTCTCACGTCTGTAGAACTGCGCATCGGCAAACAGGCGCACAAAGTGCGTTGCGTCCCGTGGTTTCACATGATATCCCTGAAGATGTAGGGCAATGTCTTTGAACGTGTCTGGATCACGATCAATGGAGAGCGTCCGGATGGCGGATGAGATATCCTCTCCATTTTCCTCGGCGTGTTTTATCTGGCATAGAAAGTACTGAGAAAAATATGATGGCGCTGTTTACAGGTCAGTCAACCGAGTTTGCCATCTCCAATCATCCAACCAGCCAAAACACACACCATCGGATGAAAGCGATGCGCCAGATAGTTTGAAGAGCTCAGACCCTATCTGTATCGGAAAGACGCGCTCATGAGGGAGGATTTTGGGAATGTGGCTGATAAGCTGCTGGGTGGAGAGTGGTTGAGAAGACGGCTGATGTTGTTGTTGGATGCCCATATGGCCATTTGTTGCGGGTGCTGCGTGAGCGTTCAGCTGTTCGCCAGCCTTTCTGGCCATTGAGCCGAGTGAGTGGTTCAGATTCGGTGACACGGCGGGGTTCATCGATTGGCGCGGCGCATTCATCCATTCATTTGTTTATTGCATAAACAAGGAGAGGAAAGAGACACGATGAAGGCGCATTCTTAACACCATGATAAAATACAGGCGGGCTACCATCAATTTTGTAAGAACGGGCTCAGCGGTTGGAAATATTGAAGCCTTAAATGTCAGCAGAAGGATGACAGGGGTGTGCTTCGAGAGCGCTCCCGTCCATCTTCTTCTGGCTCGGAGCCCAGAAGTGGTGGGTGGTGACGGGAGGCTTCCGCGGTCTTGCCGAATGCAATGGCCGGTGGCGCAGTGTGGCTCGTGCTGTTCTTTATCCTTTTCGACGCTCGCGACGTTTCACAAAACGGAGCACGGGCCGCATCACCAGCTTCTTCTGATCGCGATGGACACCTACGATCAAAAGGCTTGTGGGAGTCACATGATCTGACATGCATTTGCTGCCACAAACCGACAATCTGTTACTCTGTGATAGAAATCAGTACCACAGCCAATGAAGTTCTCTACTGCTCAGATTGCCTCAGCCTCATCCAGGACGGACCATCCGCGATGACCCCAACATTCTTCCTATGCGCTTCACGATGAAGCTATTGTGAGAGATGGAGAATACATGTCGCTCCTATCAGGCTCTCTGCATCGTACAGAGAATGACGGGACCTATACACTCTCAATCTACCAGTGTATCCAAAATAGGGTTCTACGAAGCATTATTATCTACCAAGCAAACATATCACAGCCCGATCATACAAGAATACAATGACAGTAGGATCACAGAGGAAGCACCTCCAGTATCATATGACAATCTGTAGGAACTTGGCCTCGTGCTCTCATCCCTCTCCTGATACTCATTTCTTATCTCAACTGTCAAGATTCAAACACCGATTCTACTAGTTGCTGCCTAAAATTTGATCTCAAATATACTGTTTCGTAGATATAATCTCTTGTCAGATTGGGAACCCATTCATAAACCCTCATGGAAAGATGGGAACCCCTTTCCCCCCCTCTCCGCTCCTGCGGCCAAAAAGACATCAATCACACCTGCCATAACTCGCAACTACATGGTCAAAACTGAACGACACGAGTCCAGCCGCGCGATCCGAGATTCGAACTCGGGTCCCTCGCTTGGGCAAGAGAAGATGGGAAGCGAGTATTCTAACCACTGAACTAATCGCGCCTCTGTTGTAGCTAGCTGTTGCCGAGACACTCTGAAGACTTGTGGTGTTATAGGGACGAGATGCGGGTATCCTCTGTCAAACGCATCAAGCTATTACACAGCATATATTTGATGCCAGAGACCATAACATGTCTGTGTGAGGGCCGGCCATGGTTCCTTCACTTCATTCCGTTTGCTCGAAAAGCAGTGCTGGTGCGATACCATTCCGAGATCACACCAGCGTGACCATGGAAAGCTACAGAGTGAGGCGTTGGTTTGCCTCAAGAAATCAGGTTGCATTTCGTCATGACAGCCTTGAATCAGTTTACGAGAACAGCTCCCGTTGATTTATCACAATGCATTGTCAAACTTGTGAGATCCAGACAAGTTTGCCATGTCACGGCATGTTCCCGATGGAAAGAGGCATACAATTGATTGATGTGTAAGTCGTATTGCTCCGTTTGTTCCAGCCGTCATCCAGTGACGCTATCGAACTTGATTGGCAGCAGAGATGGAGTTGGATGGTAACATGCAGTCACATGGCATAGCTCGATCCAAAGCATGGTCCAAGAATTGAGAGCCTGATGAAAGATGCGGGGTTGTTGCACCTGACAGAAGATGAAAAAGAAGGCTGAAATTCATAAGGGTGGTTGCTGGACAATCAATGCACTGAGGCCAACTGTGCCATTATTGGCCAAGTTATCAACTGGCAAATCATGTATCATGCTGGCATTTTTCATGTCGATTGAGGCCGACGGAGATCAGTTGATAAGTGGTGAGTTAAAAAGAAAGCGGTTGCCTCCATGTTGACTCCTTCCCAGCCTTCGACTCGGAGAGCATCTCGGGCCCGGATCGTCTAAGACTATCCAACGTGCTTTCCCCCTTGACGAACCATTTGACTTCGATCCATTGATTCAGCTCAAACTCTTTTACTTGCCCACCATGTCCACAGGGACACTGGCACCACTTCCTTCAAATACCACCTCTTCATCGAAAACTTATCATCTGGACGACATTGAGAATCTGTTCACGACGTTACGATCCCACCCCGGCGTCCAAGATATTGCCGACATCGTTGACGAGAACAAAAAGCTCCGGGCAGGCTACAGTGATCTCGAGTGTGACAATGAGCACACACTCAACCAAGTCGCAAGGCTCCAGACGAGTCTGGATGCAGCGAGGAAGGAGAGCAAAGACGTCTTGACAAGGCTCCAGGCGGCATTGAAGGAGAAGCAAACACTCAACTCTCAGTACTCGGAGGTCCAAAGGAAGCTTAGCGACAATGAGAAGAACCTTGGAGAGGAAAGAAGTAAGATGGAGCAGCAGATCGAGGCCGTGAAGCAGGAGCTGAACCATGAGCGTGCCGAGTTACAGAGGTTGTCAGCATTCTCAACAAACCTGGTTCCCATCACGGAAAACTATAAACAGATGTATGTTATTCCCATGCTTATCTAGCCTGGTCCTGACACAATTGCTAACTTCAGCGTGAAAAGCTCCAGTATCATGGACTCAATCCGCACCTCAGCCCTCAAACTGGCAGAGACATACCTATGTGACGACATACCCCTGAATGGCGTCAACTGGGCTTTGATCAAGAACCATACTGCTCTTGGTGGCGCTGATCGCATATTCCCTCTTCCAGTCTCCAACTCTTCGATTGCCAAACACATGCGGGTGGCCGCGTTCCTCGCCATTTTAGGACACGAGATGCGGAATCACCTCTTTCAACCTGTATACCTCCTTCGTAACTCCTCAGAGCTCAACAGCTTCCTTGACCATCTGGCCGAAGAGAATGAAGAGGCCGAAGCTCATCTGCGTTCGGTGCTCCTCCGCGCAGTTGCCGAGTTGAAACCCCTCTCAGACTCAGTCAGTGCCGAATGCGTCCAGACTGTCATAAACAACGTCGCGAGCTGTGTCAAGAGCCTTGTGCTCGAAGCTAAGCGCCAACCATTTGAGTCTGAGTTGAAGGTTTACTGCGCAAAAGCCCGCCAGGAGTGGGGCTACATTCAGAAGCTTGAACGAAGGGTGGAATTTGAGATCAGTCCGGATGACGGTGACTTGAAGGACAGGAAGTGTTGGTTGCAGCTCACCACCAAGGCTTCGTCATCCCCCATGATATCTCCCTCGAGAGGACATGCCAACGGCGGTACCAAGAACGCTTCTTCGGGGCCCAAGAGAGACAAGGGTGGCGCATCGGCCGGAGCGGTATCTCCTCCCCAGTCGCCGATAGAAGTGGCAAGTTTTCTGGATGTTGTGGTGGTGTGGCCAGCTGCAACGGCTGAGAGGAAGGATGACACGGCGATATTGTCGCTCGGGTACTTTCTGACGGCCAGTGAGATTGCCACGGCGATGATGGAGCAGAAGGAACAGACTACTTCGAAGGATCAACACAGGGCTGTTAGAGATAGTAGGAGGAGGTCAAGGGCTATGTCAACGGCAGGGCATTCGTCTGGGGAGAATGGCAGTACCGCAAGTCGCTCTGGGTCTTTTTTATCCGCGCAGCTTGGAAATGGGCCAAAGGAAAGCTGAGGCCAAGTAGACGAAACAATGGGTCGGGGTAGGCTGGGCGTGGATACAACTGGGTTTGCTATAGGTATCTAAGGGAGTGTTGAGATGTGAGTGATGATGATAATGACAATTTCATGACTGTTGGCAATTTTGGGTCTTGGTCAGAAGTCTGTAACGATGAAGAATACAGTAATGATCCAAGTTGACATTTAAACAACATCTCCAGCATGCAAAACAGATCATGATATGAGAAAAATATGTAAATGTCGATTAACAACTAGTGAAGCCTGTCAAGCCAACAACAACCACAACACAACAACGTTTGTGTCCAACCCCTGAGCACAACGCTGGCCCACTTCCCACTTCATGTGTAAGAAAAAAAAAACCAACAAAACTAAAACAAAAAAGGTTTGAGGGGTATTATAGAAGCTTTTGCCATTTGCCGACCATTTCCATGCCCCCCATCATTAAAAGAAAAAGGAAAACCTAAACGCCAATGAATGATGATGAACCCCCAGTTCTTGTCCAGTTTCAGTTGTGATTTCCAGTTCCCCATCTGATTGGTGGGAGTTGTGTGGTTGTTGGTATCCAGAACCCCCCATAGAGAAAGAAAAAACAGAAAAAAGACGCCTCGCAACTCCCAGAAAAGATGCAAATGTCCTGTTTTTCCCTTCCTCTCCCTCTCCTTTCTCTCTCCTTTCCCCCCCGTAATGATGATGATGATGATGATGATGCTGAAGTCCTGACCTTTGAAAAAAAAAAAAAGAAAAACAACCGGGAATCCGAAAACCGAAAAACCAAAACCGGGTTTGTTGAGGGGGGTGTAGTTGTGTGAGTGTGTATACAATCGAAAAAGCCAGACAGCCGTAAAGATAAATCCCGACGCAGCTTTCCCCTTCTCCTCCTCTTGAGGAATCATATGGTGACGAAAAAGCAAAAAGAAAACTCAACTCCTCACCCTCCTCGCACCCGACCCAGCAGGTCTGCTCCTCTCCCTATTCTCCCTCCCCTGCAAAACAGTAGGCGCGCTCTGCACACTAATGTCCCGCCTGTCCTGTTCCCTGCCCCTCGGCCCTGCCGGCTGGCTCCTGATCGTCTCGGTCGAGACCTTTCTCGACAGACTGCCGCCCTGCTGAGCACCGGCAGCAGCAGCAGCGGTACCGGGACGCCCGACACTCCTAGCTCGGACTCTCCGATCCCTTATCTGCGCTAGAGCCTCCTCCCTCGTCATGGTCGGCGTCAGCGCCGGGTTGTTCACGTCGAAGCTGGGCTTGTCCCACTCGTTCTCTGATCCGCCGGCAGAGCCGTTGCCGCGGGCTGGGGTCTGGTATTGCTGCTGCTCCTTTTGCATCTTCATGATCTTCGAGGCGAGGTTGGGGTCTTTGTTCTCGTCTTTGAGTGGTACTTTTGTTGTGGTGGTGACGACGGTGAGGGCCGCCTTGGCGGCTGCCTGCTGGAAGCGGTGGAAGGAGTTCGAGGTGTGAGGGCGGGGAGCAACGGGAGGAAGATCGTTGCTAAGAGTTTTTGTCGAAGGGAGAGGATCTGTTGAAGGGGCGACTGAGCGAGGGGAGGGCTCTTGGTGGACGGGCACCACGGGCTCTGGTACGGGATGCGGGACCGATCTATGGACCTCGACGTCCGATTCCGGCTCGGAGGCTTGTCGCTGAGCCTCTTGTTCTTGCTGAACCTGCCTTACTGTGGCTGGTGCAGGTGCTGGTACGGTGGGAATGCTAAACGTCAACGCTGGGCTCTCCTCTCTATGGGGTGCATCGAGCAACGACAGTAGCGATGTCCTGTCCTTCTCAAGCACCGCGAAATCTGGCGGGTCAAGACTCGGTGTGCGAGAGTAACGTACAGGTTGCTCAACGGGCGTAAAGAACCTGTCATTCCGTGAGCCCATCTCCTCCTTCAGCATATCGGTTTTGGAATGCTTTGGCGAGGGCATCTCGGGAGACACCTGGGCGCTTTCTCCAATAATCATGGCATCGGCTGCATCTGCAAGCCTCAAGAGACTGGGACGCTTGCGCCGGGGGCTGGATCGTCGGCTGCTTGTGCTTCCCCGGCTCGAACTGCTCCGACGAAAGGCCTTGGCCGCAGCGCAAACCCTCAGCCTGCACTCGGTCTCGAGGAATTGTACTTGTTGGACCGCCCTGTCGGCCCGTTGCTTCTCCCATTGCCACTGTCGGGTAATCTCCTCAAAATCGGGCACATCGGACGATGATGAGCTGATGGAGGACGTTCGTGGTCGCTTACGTGGCGTAATTCTCTCTTCGGCTGATGCAGGGCGTTTGCTTTCCTCGGCAATGAGCCGGAGATGCTTCTCTTGTTCGGCCATCGTCTTGAAGGAATCCCGTTCTTGTTCGAGTGACTTGTTCTTTTCCAGGGCCTGGTCAAGCTGTCCCTGAAGCGTAACGAGCTGGTATTTCAAGGTAAAAGCTTCCTGGGCCCGTTCGGAGCACAGCTGCTTCTCGCGATGAAGCTCCTCCTCGGTTGACTTATGTGCTATCCGGGAGGATTTGAGCTCCTCTTGAAGCTTGACAAAGGCACTCTGGGTCTTGAAGGTCTCTTTTCGTGCGCGGCGGATTTCTTTCTCCCAGAGTTCTTTGGTGTGTTCGTGTGTCTCCTTTGCGCGCCCATAGCTCTCCTGTTTTGTTTATTCCCGCATTAGTCTTTGTCTGCCTGGCCCAGACTAACGAATGAGGTAAATCGTAAACATACCATTACAGTCTCCAGTCTCTCGCCCACTTTCCGCTCTCTTTCTCTCCCCTCCTCGACTGCCCTCCGGAGCATTCTACACTCGTCGCGGTAGCGGCGCATCTCGCCCTCGGCCTCCTCCCGGCCGAGCATGGCGCGCTTGAGGGCAGCATCGGCGGTCTTGCGCTCAAGATGTTTTGATTGCACGGCAAGCGAGTTGAACTGGTTGATCTTCTCGTGAACTGAGCTGTCGCGCACATCGTTGACGGAGGCTCCGAGGGTGAGGCCCCGGCCTCTGCTCTGCGTCGGCGAGAAGAGAGTGGATTCGCGCTCGCGCTGAGGGTTATGCGACATTGGCTGGAGGGGTGTTGTGGTGGCGGTACCGCCCCCGGCAGGACTTGACGGCATAGACATGGTCGAGTATGTTTAGTACGTGTTATTGTGGTGTCATGCAAAGCGATTCTGTCAAGGACTGCTGGATGCGCGGTGTTTGCTGAATGACGACAGACTGCTGTCTTTATCTTTCGGAGGAGGGTCCTTTTCCGTGCGTCGAAGTCTATTCACTAATACGGGTGTTGAAAACTTTGTTAGACCTGCAGCATGAGCGATTCTTGTTGGTATCGGTGAAATGTGCGACAATAAGGGCGAGCGTAGTGCAATGTAGGTTCCAGCTTGTCAAGTCATAAAAGTCGTGATCGCAATCTTGGGGGATTGATAATCTGGAAATTGTCCCACTGATCGAACCCGGGGCAGCAGGAACCCCAGCGACAGACGGGAAGCGTTATTAATTGTGCAGGGTTGCTCTATTTACCACTATTCTTCAGCATTTTGGCCAACCACAGCGCAGCGTGTCGCACTTGTGGGGAGTTGCTATGGGCGACGCGTGAGCTAGCTCGCCCGCCAAAGCGGGACTCTCAGTCATCTGCAGCCTCGCTTCTCGACGGGCCCAGCACAGTCCAATCCGACATTTCGGAACGGCTTACCGAAGCACAGAAACAGGGGGGTGAGGTCACTGATCCAGCAATCGCGGACCGTCAATTCCCAATCTCTCCGTCCATCCCACCTTCCCGTCTTCAGCCTCGCATGACCGGTTAAAAGACGTTGGAGATCTGGCCATATCGAACTTTTTGTCTTTTTCTCTAGACCTCTTGCTATACTATTCCAGTCTTTCGACCTTGAACACCAATTGAATGAGCTACTCTGACCAATTTCCTCCCTGAATGTTGTAAATCCAAATGGCCTCCCCCGAACCCTCAGTCCGGCGGCGCAAGCCCGAGTCGAAGGACTCGTCTGCCTCAGAAACCGAACAGCCACTCAGAAGAGTCCAGACACTGCCTTCAGACTCGGACGACGACGACGCCAAAAAGAAGGAACAGCTCCCAAAGAAGCCAAAGTCAAAGACGAAAAAGTCCAAAGCTTCGGAAGATGCGGACGAATATGACGGCTGGAATATCGCCCTGGACATTGCCCGAGTGATTTCGTTCCTTTTCCTCGCCTCCTGCGGCTTGAGCTATCTTGTCTCGAACGGGGAGACTTTCTTCTGGGGGATGAAGAACCCGCCAAAGTACCTGACTAAAGCGTACTACAAGGAGCTCATTGTTCGTCTCTCTCCCAAGTAAACCCCTTTTTACCCCATTTTATTTAATACCAACAATTGTTTTTTTTTTAGCAAGGACCTGTCTACCTCACACCCTCTGAACTCGCCCTCTACGACGGCACCAACCCCGACCTCCCCATCTACCTCGCCATCAACTGGACCATCTACGACGTCTCCGCCAACGCCCGCACCTACGGGCCGGGGGGTTCCTACCACTACTTCTCCGGCTGCGACGCCGCCCGCGCCTACGTCACCGGCTGCTTCGCCGAGGATAGATCGCCCGACATGAGGGGAGTGGAGGAGATGTACCTGCCGTTGGACGACCCCAACGTCGACAAGCACTGGTCCCGGCAGGAGCTGAGGGAGCTCAAGAAGAAGGAAAAAGAAGATGCGCTAAAGAAGGTGAACGACGGGTTGAAGCATTGGGTTGACTTCTTTGCCAAGAGTGACAAGTACAGGAAGGTTGGGTATGTCAAGATGCCCAAGGGGTGGCCGGGGACCGAGCCGATGCGGCCGCTCTGTGAGACTGCGGCGAAGGGGAGGAAGGTAAGGAAGATTCCGGGCGCCAAGGAGGAATAACTTGTACGATGAGTTGTGTGTAGGTTTCCTTTCGAGCATTTTGGGCGGCAAAAAATATGGCTGTATTATGCTTGGGCGTCATTTCATGTCTCTTTCAACTTATAGCATGTTTCAAGGCAAATTGAAGATCTTTTTTTCTCACACAGTTACTCAACGCGAATTGATCGAAGAATCATCAGGAATTACCATAAACAACACCACATAAAATTTTAATACAGCTAAAATGCAATAAATAACACTTGACTAGGCCAAGCAAAGAACACCGGGGGGTATCATGCAACAAAAATATGTACACATGAAATCTCTTTCATGACCAGATACCCCCTCACCATCATCACCATCATCATGTGTGTGTGTCTTTCAAGAAAAGAATTGAATTAACAACAACAAAAAACGACTCCATTCACCGGGCTTCTGTTTGGTATCATCATCCGGCCCCCAAACCCGAGGGCTAGCCTCTTTCTCATCCGTGTATAAAGTTGAACCCCCCTTCTTGCAGAAAACAAAATTATTAAATCCCTCCCCATTCCCTTTTGAAAGCAGAAACATTACTCTAATACATCCTCCAGAAAAAAGACTGGTGTGGAAAGATCTTAGAGAAGCAAGGCAACGGCACCAGCGGCGACGAGGACGAATGTTCCTGGCGCGGCGAGCATGCCGGCGCCAGCGGTAACGCTTGGGGTGGGAGCATCGGAGGTCTCGGTGCCAGGAGCAGTTTCGGAGCCAGGGGTGGTGTTACCGCCGCTGGGAGTAGGGGTGTCGACGCTGCCGGGCTGGCCGCCAGTGGCGCCGCCGGGGAGGATAGTCTGGGCCTGGGCGGCGAGGGCCTTGTAGTTGGCGAGGGTGCGGTTGGGGTTGGTAGCTCTGTTGGACATGTTAGTCATGAGTTTTCAAATCCAGCTTGGCAGAGAGATGGAACATACGGCTCGTTGATGACCATGGCCATGCCGTTCTCACAGTGACGGCCCTGAGCGCAGTAAAGCCAGAGAGGATTGGTGTTGTTGACCTGGATGGTGTAGGTGGGGATCATGCCCATCGAGGCAGAAGCAGCCACGGGCTGGAAGCCAGAGTGGAAGCCAGTAGCATTGCTGTGCATGGCGATGGGCTGGCATGGCTTGTCGAAGGTGGACTGAGTGACGGTGTGATTGCCAGCGAGGAACTGGAATTGGACAAACTCGCCTGGGGCGGCCTTGATGTTGTCGGGGGAAAAGGTGAAGTTGCCGTTTTGAGCAACGGTGACAACCCAGGTTCTTTGAGCGGAAGCCAAGCTCGCGAGAGCGGCAAGGGCAAGTGTCTTGAACTGCATTTTGAGATGTGTGTGTTTGTGTTGTTTAAAGATAAAAAATATGAGATTGAAGTGAGTGTCCGGCTCGTCAAAAAGAGAGAGTGATTTGTGAGTTTTCTTGAAAATAAAGCGACTGGCGCTGGTGAATATTGCAGGTCTAGCCTGGTAGTTGGTAAAAGGTCAAAAGAATGGTTGACGGCGAAGAAGAGAGAAAAAGATTAAGAAAACAGGACGACACCTGAACTGAAGACTATGAACAGATGAAGAGGGAAAAAAAAGAGAAAGGCCAGGCCAGGAGGTCTGGGGCGTGTCATGATTTAAAGCATGAATATGGTCCCGGCGGGAAAGTGAGGGATCGTCTGAAGTTGCGCTTACACGCATGCACCCGCATCGCATCTCGAGACATCCGAATGGTAGGGGGGACAGGGGGTGCTTGCAAGGGCCGGGGGGTCCAAGGTGAGGTCTTTGAAACGTCTCGACGTTTTGACCGCAACCTCTCGGCGCTAGGCTAGGAAAGCTGCGATACCACCAGAAAAACAAAAAGGAAATTGGTTTATATCAAGGGTCAATGCTGAACACCCTGAACACGATCTTGCCCGTTTTTGCGAGTTGCCATTGAGCTCGTGGGGAACACATCATCGGTTTGTCTGTGTGGTGGCAAGTCATCCGGAGATGGTGGTTTGGAGAACATGGATGAGATCTCACTATTTCCAGACTGCTGGGAACAAGCCAGGTCAACCCTTCGATGCAGCGTTTTACTAACAAGTCCCCCTTGCTTGGCTCCTCCAATACCTATGGCTATTTGTTAGCACCCTGTCAATGTAGTATATATTCCTAGCAGCCGCCCGGATGTCAGTGTCATCCGTGTGGCTTTGATGAGCTTGGGATATCTTGTCGTGGGCTGGCCTCCTTTGCTGCGTGGCCAAGTCCTGGTTTAGAAGTGGAAAAGAGCTGACAGCAAGAGGATAGACGCCGTGGCCGAGGGAAGCTGCAAGTGCCGGCCGAAGAGCAAGCCACAGCGGTTGCCGCCATCGTGGGCCTGGAGCGACCGTGGCCAGCATGCAGAAGGTGGATTCGGACACAGCTGGAGCCGAAAATAAGGTTTGTCGTTGCCAGTTCACGCCGCTGGAAGAGCGGCGAGAGCGGGTGACCGTGGAGGCTCTGTGGCTCTCCAGGAAAAAAAGACAGGGTCGAACAGGGGCTGATAGGGGGGCCGCCCACCAGTGCACGGGCTTCTGCCGCCACAGAAAGTGGGTTCTGTGACGCATGTCAAACAGCTCTCAGTTTCAGCCTTCTCCCTTCAAGCGCCTCGGCTCGCCAGCGACAATGTACACTTTACCATGATTTGCGCCCACATTTCTGTGACATCTTCGTTGGCGCTTCTGGATTTCTTTTTGCAATGTCAACAACTCCGTATCTTGGCACCCCTCTACAGAGTGCAGGAGCCTGAACAGCAAGTCACCCTGCCGAAACATCATAGCAAATGTAAGGAGGATTATTTGTTAGGGTTGCTTTTGTTTCTCATCGAAAGGTTCCAAGACTCAACAAGATCTACCAAACATGTGTACGCACCGACTTTGGAGAAAGAGATGGGTGCCCAGGTGGTGGCGCGAAGATTCGGGTCATCTTCTTAGCTCATCATCCGAACTGACTCTCCGATTCATGTTCTCTGTCGTTCAGTGTCATGCGCCATTGCCAGAGTCATGCCCGGGGACTTGATTCCATCAGATGCCTTCCTAAAGGCTCTCGCTACTGCGACCTGGCTTCCTCTCGAAGATGTAGACATATCCCAAACCGCCGCTCTTCTCAAAAGGCCGCAATGAACCACTTTACCGTCCCATGAGCTCCAATTCCAAAAAAGCAGAAACAACAAAGCATAGGGCCAAGAAACATCAACCTCCTGCATCGGTATTGGCCACGGCTTAAACAATCAATCTGTTCCGTTCCGTTTGTGGCCGGCATCTGAAAAGATGATCGCCCGGATGAACCGGATTGATGAAGCCCCCATTCTCTTTTCCATGATCATCCCACCTTCCACCTGCCGTGAACCACGCTGTCGGCAGCTGCCCACCTTGTCCTTCCCTTGTGCTGCCGTCTTAATAGCCTTGTGCCCACAGCTCCTCCACCCCATTCTCGTACACCGCAGCCTCGTTGTCAAGTTGCAATGTTGTCGATGCCGACTTACTACAACTTCATCCTCAAAGATCCAGGACCAGCTGCGGCGCAATCTTCTCCAGATCCTCCACCTCCAAGAACCCTCCCTTCCGCTCCGCCGCCGCCCGCGCGATCGCTTCCCTTACAAAGACATCCATATATGCCGACAAAGCGTTGTTGGCATCTTTCGTGATTTTGGTGTCCTCATGTTCGAAATGCTCGTTGATTATTCTTGAGAGTAACTCTGGTGGGATCGACTCCCTCTCATCATCTTCTTCATCTTCCTCAGGTTCCTCATCTTCTTCTTGCGAGGCTTGTCGTCTGGCGGAGTCGTTTTCGTCGTCCGAGAGTGTGACTGCTTTTTGCTTCTTGTTGGCACCGCCCCTTGGACCGTTCGCCGAGGCGGAGGTGGATTTGCCTGTCGCGCGGATACTGGAGTTGGCTGCTGCTTTCGAGACGCCGGCGGACTTGGTCGCGCCCGCAGCTGGTCTACCGCGCCCGCTTGACTGCGTGGGCGGCATGTTGGTTTATGTAGCTGGTCAAGTTAGATGTAACAGAGGAGACTGGAAGATGCCTGACCAGATTTGGTAATTTGGATGGGCTTTGGAGATGAAAAGGCTCAGCTTGGAAGGCGCGACGCGACTGGTCAGTCACTTACCTTACGTAAGGTGACTACCTACCATTTGCAACATCACAACTTCAATCATCCCCGCGTGCTATTAGAAACTATGGTGTTGTGATTTCGAGAAGGATCTGTTCGCTCACCAAGGACACATTCCAGAATCATTTCAGGCCAAGAAAACACCCAAAGAAGTCACTCTAAAATCACAAATTCAGTACTGTCAAGGATCTATGATTCGCATGCAACCAAAGGAAATAGCCAGGAGTGGCGACGCAATCCCATCGTAACAAGGAATACACCAGGAATGGCTGAAAAAGAGTATAAATTACAGCGAGTAACCCTCGGCCCATCCGCGTCCCATAACGCCAGACATGCCCAATTTTAACCCGCAAGTGTTTTCCCACCGCCCCAGCACGTCCATGCGGCCACAAACGGTTCCACCCTGTCTACCCATCTCTTCTGTCCCCAAAACCGCCACCATGCTTCCCCATCATTCTTGTGTTTGTACAATGGCTAAGTACATTTAGCCGGAACCACCCTTGAAGGCCTTGCCGAAGAGGAGGACCTGGAGCTGGTCATAGATGGACAAGACACCAGCACCGGCAACACCACGAAGGATGTTGGCACCGGCACCCTTGAAGAGGGACTTGACACCCTCCTTGGCAACAATCTGCTGGAAGGCATCGAAAGAGGACTTGTACTTGACGGCCTCACCGGAAGTCATCATCATGCGACGACGGACGGTATCAAGGGGGTAAGAGGCGATACCGGCACCGGTGGTGACGCACCAACCGAGCGCGAAAGAGGCAAGGAAGTTGTTCTGGAGGTCGCCGACAAGGAGGACGGGCTTGATGGAGTCGTACATGCCGAAGTAGAGACCACGGTAGACGACGATACCGGCAACGGAGGGACCGAAGCCACGGTAGAGACCGCGGATGCCGTCAGCGGCAATGGTCTTCTTGTAGACGTCAATGAGACCGTTGAACTGACGGGCACCACCGCTCTTGGCAGACTTGGAGTCGTTGGCAAGACGGGTACGGGCGTAGTCAAGGGAGTAGACGAAAAGGAGGGAAGTGGCACCAGCGGCCTAGGAACTCGAGTGTCAGCATGCAGCACCAAAATGATGGATATCCAGACGGAAACTTACACCACCGGAGGCAAGGTTACCAGCCATCCACTTGGCGTAGCCATCCTTGTCCTTCTTGTAGCCGAACATCTTCTTGAACTTGTCACGGAAAGCGAAGTTCAGGGCCTGGGTAGGGAAGTAACGGATGACGTTGGCAGTGTTGCCACGCCAGAGGGACATGACACCCTCATCGGCCGTGACGCGCTTGAAGCAGTCGGTGATGCCAGCATAGCGGCGGTCGAGGCGGCCGGCCTTGATCATCTCATCCTGTGAGGTTGTTAGTAATCCGTCAGATATTTGGTTATGCGGCGCCTTCCGCCCCTAGGCAGGACTGAAGCTGCTTGCACGTGACAGCAGAGATCCGATTGATCCGCCGTAGCACATGCAGCTCAAATCACCCCAAGGTGGGGAGCGAGAGATGGCAAACGTGTGCCCGATAAGTCATGAACGTACCTGGTTCTGGACGAGAAGCTTGATACGCTCGATGGGAGCAGCAGCGGTCTTCGAGACGGCGGCGGAAACACCACCCACTGTTGTATATCGTCAGCACCCCTGCCATACTGTAAGGCCTAACCAACTGCGGCGCAGCGACACCCGACATCCAGCATCTCTCGTGGAGGAAGCGGATGTCTTCGAGAGGTTGTTCTTGTCGTTATTGCTGTTGTGTTCGGATTCTACGTACTCAAGAAGTCCACCACGAAGGGCTATTGAAGAACATGTTAGCAAATGTGCGCAGAATTCTGATATCGTCCCTTGGAGGGGTATCCGATGCAGCCAGTGCCCAACCCAACTTCAGTCCATGCCATCACAGAGCACATCGATCAATAAACCACTTGTCCGACGCATCGGGATCAATTGATGATGGCGACCATGACGGCACGTCTCGTGAGGGGTTGCTGGGCGCCGGCGTTGGCGGACCCGAGGGATTAACGGAGACAACGGCGGTAAAGAGGTTGAACTTACGGGCATGCCCATAACGTGCGGCTTAACGTCAGACATTTTGAAGATTTCTGATCAAGTCGGCCTCGATTAGAAAAGAATGAGTGGAGAGATCTCTGCGGTGAGAGATTGGAAGCAGGAGGAGATGGGGAGGTCGCGAGAATTAAATTCTGCGGACAAGAGGGTTTGGGGGGGAGAGGGAAAAAAATTCGCAAGTGGGCCTTGGAAGAGACCAGCTTTTGAGCTTTGCGAGTCTTCCCGGCGCCCCTTGTCAGTGCGGGCACGGACCACTGCCAGCCCATCCGCCGCCTTTCTGCTCCATTTCCAGCCTTATCACTGGCCGGCACAGCAGCGCTAACAGCAATGCAGTTGCCGGCTAAGCCCGAGGCTCCAGTCTTTTGCTCACTCTGATAGTGGCGGCCGAAGGGGAGCCATTTTTCTGTGGCAGGATTTCCAGGTTACCCAAGAAACTGCTTCAACGGCAGCCCAGGGTACGTTGTGTCTGTTTCTCTCACATGCTGCAGCTGTCACGCTTGACAGTGCTGTTCAAACTCTACTTGTGGTCGGTACACTTCATTCTCAACCGAAGTTTCAAGCTCACTTCTTACGTGGGATCTGCCGCCCCCTTAGAATGGGTTATCACCGGCCCGGGTTAAGATCACGGTAAAAAATTCACAAGGATCGCTGCCAACTCTTCTAGCCCCGTTCGGTTGTGAGGTTCCACGAGGCTAATAAAAGTTTCCGATCAACGCCGCGGCCACTACCAATCGGCCGGATCCAATTGTTGCTGTTGTTCGAATTGGAGATATCAAAAGGCCCTGAAGGCCTGACAAGTTGACAGGCTCATAAACAAGGTGAACCCTCGATTTTGATGTCCAGATGGCATCGTCCTCCCATGCTCTCACCTTCCAGACTGTCGGCATCCCACACTTGCCCCAGGCATCCTGGCCTTGGCAACATCAAGAGCAGTGGCAAGAGGCGAACGGCACTTGCCGGGCATGGCAACGATCCTCCGCTTTGTCTTTGCAATACACGGAGACATGGAGGCCATCATAAATTTCAAGCTGCAGAAGATGATGCTTGACGTTTGGATTTGAAGTGTTGGTGTGCCCTTCATTCATCGTTGGTCTCGTTGGGCAACGAAATTGTGGCTCTTTGCCAACTCATCTCAGGGCCTAGACCTGAACCTCCGGGTTGTCCCGGTGTCTTGGAATTAGCAGCACAAAACGATGCCACTCCCATCTCCGCAAGGACGATAGCCATGGGGGGACATTGTCTTGCTGGTAAACCTCACCTTTGAAGTGGTACGTCTGAGGACCGCCCGAAAAATTAATGAAGACTGGACGACAGACAGGCATTATGCAGGCAGAGAGTCACCATTGAGACCATCATCTGCAAGAGCACGAAGAGAACATCAATACTCCACTCATACATTCTAGAAATTCACGAATTCATTCCCACGCAGGTCAAGGTACCTGATAGGCCTTCACCTGAAGACTTTACCATAAGCGCGTACTTGCGCGGTCTTCTGGTGATGTCATCAGTTTGGGGGGCCTCACAACACATACAGACACACTGGAGCAGTGGATTGGATATCGATTTGGATTTCTGTCTCGAGCTGCGTGGTTCCTTTGCCCTCCGCGGCAGACATCACATCCCGCTCCCGAACCCCAAGAAGCCTCTCGTCACGTCACCAATTTGGGCATGCTGACTTTATTGTGTTATCACATCTCCATGCTCCCGGGCTGCCGGGCGGAGCGGCGTGTCTGTTCGTATCTTGATGCAATTCCGATCTAAGGAATCATGGAGCGCTTCCGATCCCTATGCTACACCGTGCTGAAAAAAGAACCATTTCCCAGTGATGTAGCCATAAATAACCCGATGAAACCGTAAACCCCAAGCGAACCGCCGTCAACAAAAGTCGTATTTTTCCTGCCCGTCAGGTCCGTTGAAATGAAGTCTTTGGTGGGGATATTTACTCGGCGGCAGTAACAGCACGAGCTAGATTGCGTCAGCATTTTCCCGTCCATCATTAAAAAGTGGATTGGAAACATACTGTAGATCTTCATCTTGCTGTGGCCAACAACCTGCTTGATCTGGCCCTTCTCCTCCAAGTCCTTGAGGCACCTCCGAGCGAGGGAGCCGTTGATCTTGAGTCTGTCGACGAGGGTGGCGATGGTCACGAGGCGGTAGGACTGGACATCCTTATAGAGCTTGTCGGAAGTGGTCTTGTCAAGGATGACGGCGTGCTGGGCCTTGTCCTTGACTGTTGCGCGTCGAAAAATCACAAGTTAGCCGTCTGCGACCATGTCGAGCCTCCATTGTAGAGGCATCAAAATCTCGACCTGAATGTGCTTACCCTTTCCCTTGGACCACTTCTTCTTCTGCTTCTTCACACCAGCTGCCGCGGGAGCCATTTTGAATGTCTGTTCTGGTGGTTTGGTGAACGGTTCGAAGGTCGAGGTCCAGTGGTCGCGAAGCCAAAGGCGGGGAGTTTTTTCTGACAGAGGTTCGCTGCGCTCTGGCAAAGCTTAGGTCAACCGAGCCCTAAGGTGAATGCGGCCCCGTGAGTGGCTGGTGGGCCGCCCTGACCACCCCAAGCGGGGCCACCAAAAAATTCACGACTCCCGAACTCAGAAGACTTGCTGTGCAGCCCGCCTGAACGCCAACTTCGATCAATCCATCCACCACGACAGCCAACCACCGCAATCATGTCTGACGCCGGCGTTGAAGTTCAGGCCTACGAGGTCCTCCCCAAGGAGGTTGCCGCCGAGGTTGGCAGCATCAAGCTCTTCAGTACGTTTTTGCCCGTGAGGACAGCCCACCATCTCGATTGAGACGACAGCGAAAAAACACTCCGCCAGAAATCGAGGACGAGAACAGGAGGCTGACTGGTGTCAATTACAGACCGCTGGAGCTACGATGATGTCGAGATCCGGGATATCTCCTTGACGTAAGAGCCTACCTTGTCGCAAAAACCGAGCAGGAAGCCGATGCGAAGCTACATGCGCGAGTCGAACCACCAAAGATGTATTCGAGATCCGGGTCGCAGGCTTCCAGGTGCTTCTGCTCGCTGGCTGGGAATTGGAGGCTAACGGTACTTTGTGCTTCAGCGACTACATCCAGATCCGGGCTCCCGTCTATCTCCCTCACTCCGCCGGTCGTTATGCCGCCAAGCGTTTCCGCAAGGCCAACTGCCCCATCATTGAGCGTCTCACCAACTCCCTCATGATGCACGGCCGCAACAACGGCAAGAAGATGATGGCCGTCCGCATCGTCGCTCATGCCTTCGAGATCGTGAGCCACCACTCCAAGTTCAACCGTGTCGTGGGAGGGCAAAGCTAACACGTGCACGCAGATCCACCTGATGACCGATCAGAACCCCATCCAGATTGCCGTTGACGCCATTGTCAACTGCGGTCCTCGCGAAGACAGCACCCGTATCGGCTCGGCTGGTACCGTCCGCAGACAGGCCGTCGATGTCTCTCCCCTCCGCCGTGTCAACCAGGCCATCTCCCTCCTCACCACCGGTGCCCGCGAGGCCTCTTTCCGCAACGTCAAGTCCATCGCCGAGTGCTTGGCCGAGGAGCTCATCAACGCTGCCAAGGGCTCTTCCAACTCGTATGCGATCAAGAAGAAGGACGAGTTGGAGCGTGTCGCCAAGAGCAACCGGTAAATGGTTACTTTGGTGGATGGCATGTGGTTCGGCGTGGAACGGATTTTACGACTTGTTTTGCAGGGATGCATTTGCTCACTACGGTCTGGGATGGCAGTACGGCAGTCTTGTTAAACAGGCACAAATAGGGGTCTCTCATAAAAAGGGAGCAAATCGTGAAATATCCGAAAGGCGTCCTAGGTGTCAAAAACCATGCAGAATGTGTCTTTGTATTTCTCTCTCGGTTTCTTTTTTTTACTTTAGAGGTTGGGGCTATAATCTGTGTCTCAGTGATTGGAGGCCGTTTCCCCAGAAATCTACAAAGCAAAAGCAAACAACCGTCCATGTTCCCAGTGCCAATAGACAAGACATTGCAGAGATGATATCGATTTCAGCCAGATGTTGAGAGTCTCGATAAATGATCCATCTTCTAGGGATATCATAAGCCTGTTAGTTGAACCAGTATGGTGTCCACGCTCTTCCACTTCACAACACCAACGCCATAAACGGACCTGCCCCGAGTTAAACCAGCCAGCAGCGCCTGCTCAACCTCCAAACGACTGTACGTCGTCCTCCCTTTCTCTTCCAACCTTGACCCTCAACCACATGCCCACGTGCGGGATCCCCTCCTCCCACCACCTGCCCATCTTCTCGTCTACCCTGAACCCGTACTTCTCCCACACCGTGACGGCGTCCTCCTGGGCGTGGATGCAGAATAGGCCCCGCCACTTGGGCAGCTCGCCACCGCCGGCGGTGACATCCATTTCGAGGGTTGTGGGACTGGGACTGGGTGGGCTGGGGTTGAAGGTGGCAGGGTGCGTCTGCATCCAGTCGATGGCCGCGCGGACGAGGTGCCTGGCGAGACCCTTGTTGCGGTGCTCTTTGATGACGGCCAGGCGGCCGAGTTTGATGTATGGTTCGTTTTCGTTGTGGTGGTAGGTGGTGGTGGGGGAGTTGGGCTGGGGGGAGGGGTTGGTGAGGGTGTTGTTGAGGTAGATGCCGCCGTTGAGGGGGTGGGGTGGGTGGGGGAAGGGGACGAGGCGGATGGTGCCGATGGGGATGGGAGGGGTGCTTGTTTGGGGGGAGTGGAAGGCGGAGGTGTAGAGGACCCAGTGGCTTTTTTGGGGATGTTAGTTGGGAGTTGTGAGGGGGATGATAGGGGGGGGGGTTATGTACCAACTGCGGTGATCGTCGTCGTCGAATTCATTTTCTAGGGCGATGCTTTGTTCTTGGACGTAGACTTTTTCTCTGACGCTCATGGCGTCGAGGAATGTCTTGGGAATGTTGTCTGGTTGATTTAGGGGGTGGTTGTGACCGAGGTAGTTCAGCTGGCCTTGGGGAGGGAGGAAGGTGATCAAGGGGGCTGGAGGCGCTGGGTCCTCGGGGGTGTTGGGTTGGGGCTCCTTGGGGGTGGTGGATGAGTTGAAAGATGTCGTGTCCATGGTCATGTTTATCATGTGTGTCTGAGTGATGGTTGATTGGTATTGAAAGGCTCACGGGGCCTCCTAAAGCAGGGGAAATGAAGGTCTGGAGTTGTTGAGTGAGTGACAGCAGAGACTGGTGAGGGAATGGTGTGACTAACAACCTCACGGCCACCAGTATGACTGGGTGATATCGAGGTCAAGTCTGCTGTTTACCCCTCTTTTGTACAGCTGCAAATTCAGATTAGAAAACGACTTTCAGGCAAGCAGCTTTGTGGATGGTGACAAGAAGATGTGAGGTGGTTTCTATCGTTCCTTCCGGATCTTCAGGTTCGGTGTTCCGTGTGTTCCAGAACTGTTCCGGATTTTCGGGAGTGCACGGGCCAGGCCTCGGTACTGTACCGAACGGAATGAAGGTGACTTCCGGAAGCCTGCCCGGACAGTGGGGTCACCTTCCGGAAGGGTCATGGAAGCACTTTCCTTCTCCTAAAAGGCAGGTGCTGGTATCTGTCATGATCATGCTATCGTTGAGATAGTTCCTGCTGGAAAAGCCCATACGGTAATGCTTACTGACGATAAGACTTGGGAAGAAATTGAGCTGACATTAAACTATAGGACAATTGAACTAAAGGCCTTGTTGTACCACTCATCATCTCCATACTCGTTCTGCCCTGAACTTACAGATGTGTTGTTCTTAGCAGCCTCCCTCTTCACCACAGGCCGTGGCACACTCTCGTTGGAGCCAGGAAGTTCCGCGATAGTTGTGTGGTCAGGAAACTGCGAGGGCGCTTCCGGCTGGACTGGCTTGGGAGACATATATTCCGACCCCGACACTGTTGTAGACGGTAGTTCAACCGCAGCTGTCGATGGTGAGACATTCAGCTTCAACTTCCCAAACCCGGAGATCAAACCTTCAGCTTCCCTCTCCTTCTCGGCCTTGTCCCTGATGTTCTGATGCATCTGTTTGGCCCACTGCGCCGATAACTTTGCCTCCCACCTTTCCTCGTCCTTCCCCTGACCGTCCATCTCTGCTTTACCTTGTGTTTGTTCTCGTTGCTGCTGAACAGCAGCAGCAGCACGTACAGCATCGTCAATCGACCTCCCCAATGGATGCCCCTTGATCAACTCCGCATCCTCCTCTTCAAACGTCCTCCCTGTGACTGGATTGCTGTACTCGCCTCTCTGGGCAATGATTTCCTCGGTCAACTCTGCCATGTCCCAGGCATATCCATCATTCGTCGCCAAAAACCGCTCCCGCGGTATTGCCCTGACCGGCACCCCGGCTTTGAAAGTGATCTGGTTGGAATACTCAGCGGAAGCCGGGATTGGAAGCTCATGGTCAAGGTGCATGGTGACTTCGTCCCAGAACTTGTCGTACTCGTCGCCTTCTGCCATGGCGGCTCGGATGAGCTCTATCCTATCCCGTGCTTTCTGCTCACGTTCGTCGTCTGGGTAATCGCCATCCTCCCCGACGGCAGAGCGAAGGTCGTCGATTGCGATCCCGATGGCGCCATACCGGTCGTTTTTTGACAGCCGGGCCTCGATGTTCCGGGATATAGCTCTGATGGGTCTCAATATTTGTCCATGGCTGCCTTTGTTAAGTTCGCGTGAGGATGCCGGGGGGGAGAGCGCAGAGAAGATCTTCCCATGGACCAGGTTTTGCAAGAATGCAATGATGTCCTCGTCCTTTTCGGTTTCCGAAAGAGAACCGGGGAGAGTCTGTTGGATTGCTTGGATTTGCCCTAGTAAAAGCCTCGCCTCGCTCACGAGGTCTGCATGGAGGCCGGGGAATTGCTGCTCGAGTGCTGCTCTGTGCTCTGGGGTTATTGGCAGTGGCCTGTTCTGCCGGGATGGAAAGGAGCGCTGGGGAAGCCCAGGGGACCAAGTGGTGGCCGATCGCGACGAGTGGGATTGGAGTGACGTGTGACGGGAGAGGTCAGTGTTGGCTGATGAGGGTGTTGGTGGGGGTAGTGTTTGGCCGGAGTGATGCGCGCCGAGGTGGTGCGTGAAAAGCGACGGCATCGCGGTTGTTGTAATTGAGATTGGGATTGTAGAAGACAATGAAGAGATAATTCATGAGAAGAAGGATGTCAAGAAGGGAGGGGAACAACTTCATGTGTCCCTACGCAGCAGCTCATTAGTGCGCGCCACCCTTGACCAGGCTGGCAGTCTGCCTAGGTCGCCTGCAGATTGGCTGCCAGGAGCTGAATTGAGCTCTCAGCTCCTGCGTGGACCTTGGCGGCTACAGAGGACGTTTCAATGTCGTGGCCAATAGGTATATCACGTGTCTGTGGAATAGTGTTGAAGCTGTTCCTCGAGTTATCTAGAGAACAATTGTCCTGGCAACATCTGAGATTTACATATATGTGTTGAAGGGGTATCAACCTAACTACGTCCTCACCTCTCAGCTCTCCTTAGCCAACCGTCCAGCCCGTAAAGCAGCAAAACTTTGCGTCAAAGCATCGCCAATTATCCTCATCCGAGGCGGCTCAAATCCCTCTGGACACAAAAAGATGTACCTTATCATGAGATTTCCACCGCCAGAGTTTTCACAGGCTACAAACAACCTCCGGTTCATCAGCGAACTGCCCTTCCATATGGTTTTTGTCTTACGGCACGCTTTTAGATCCGTCGGTGGCTCCTCATCCGATACATCTGCAGCGGACTGATCCTGCTCGCTGGCATTGCGAGCTACTGAGCCTTTGCACAAGATTTCCCACATGCTCGTTGTTCCCAGGCCAGATCCCAAGAACTTGATCATCCCGCTTTTGTCTTGTATATTATTCTGATCCTGCTGGGAGGACATCTTGGTGTTAGTGTCTCCGTTTCTTAGCACGAGCTGCACAACCCCCGGCATGGCCGGTATTTTTGACCCAGGCGGGGCAGAGATGAGCCAGCCCCGGAACTGAGTGCTCATCCAGGATATCACGGTTCCTCGCTCTGCTGGTGAAACACCATGGCTTTCACTGGTTCCTGTATCTCCTCTCAAGATCTGATCCAAAATCTCCCCCGGAGACGAGGCTCTGCCGGTCAAAGTGGGAAAAGAGTCGATCACCGATCTGAGCTCACTGCTTAGATCTGGAACAGAGACGTTGGCGGAGTACACACAGCTCAGCAAAAAGTCCAACGCTGGTAGATCCAACAGGAGGTGATGCGTTCTGACCTCTAGAGGAGCGCGTAGGAAAGCCTTTTCGCAAAGCTGGGAGCGGCAGATGGTAGGGCGATAAACGACGTAATTTAGTTGCTCAACGCATACTGGGCAATGCGTTGTGGGAGAAGCTAGCACCAATGAGATGAAGGCATAGACATTCTCTAGCTGTTGGCCCTGGGCGAAGCCACCGCCGCAGAGGAAGATCGACAACCGCCGACTGAGGATGTATGTGAACAGCGACGGCTTTGCAAAGCAGACAATTCCGTCTGGCATGTTGTGGCCGCTTGCATGCCATAGGCCGTGCGCGCGACTATTGCTATCGTTGTTGTCAGGGTGGAAGTGGATGCAGAAGGCGGGTTGCTGCTCCAAAAGGGAGATCCTGACTAGGAGCAGACGGGCAGATGGGTTAATGCCGATAGCTTGTTTCTTTTGCGCTGTGATTTGCTTCAAAGGGAAGCAAAGCTCCCATTGGCTTTCCCCAACTGCTTCGATGAAGCTGCTGAGGTGGGCCGGAATCATGGCTGTGTCTTCCTCCCGTGCTTCAGGTGAAGGGGCATCTTCTATACCGAGCTCATCCATCAATGCGGTTGTTCTAGCTGCGTCGGAATTCCGAAGCAGCACTTGCATCTCAAGAAGGTTCTTTGCGAGCAGAACCAGATTCGCGTAATCGGCCATGATGCATTCTCTAGCAACCTGCAAGCCGTGGCCGTCAATGGTGTCTTCCAGTCCCAAGAGACTCGTAAACGCCCAAAGGGAATTACAACTCATTTCATCAACGTTGATCTCAGGTGAGCGTCTCAAACAGTAACTCAAGACCTGTGTGGCCTGTCGGTTCCATTTTCCGGCACCCAATTGCTTTTCCCGGGCAAACAGATTCTGAAGAGCCATCTTGCCCGAAGGAGTCGCACGGCGCAGGCCTGATAGGACCATGCATATTAAACCGATCCTGGATGGTTCTGGCTGAAACAGGGACATCAAAACGGAATCTTGAGGCATGACCTTGTGCTGGTACTGCAAAATATCCAACAACACAATTGTCTCTGGTATCTCCTGGAGCCATAACCACTTCAGATTGCCCCGGCCTTGTTGGGCCAAATAATCCAGTATCGCAACCGCACTTCCAAACTGATACTGAAGAACATCCCACCATTGGTACCTCTCTGGCGTGAACCCAATGTCCGAGAGAGACATCGTCGAGGTGTCACTGCTGGTGCTGCCTTTTGGCCGTGAAAACAGAGCCCTGAGGTCATGTGCCCATTGCACCCAGTTTTGCAGAGGAAGTTCAGCAGCTGACCACGCTAGCAACTCTTGTCTCCGCTGCAGCAACCGGAAGAACAACAGCTGATGCCAACATTCGTGAGTATGACATCGTAACTGCTGTCGTTGTGCCAAGAGACGCGCAAATTCGACACAGGAAGAATAGCTCTCAGACCGGACCAGCGGAAGCATATCTTTCACGAGCACGATATCCTCCTTCAAGAGCTGATCAAGGCAGGCATCGTAGGCTTTTGGGTCATAGTATCGCAGGGGTTCGATCTCCGTGGCAAGCTTTGCTCTCTCAGGCTCGACACCTCGCGCGTAGAACCTGATGGTTTGGCGGACGACTGCTAACAGAGTCCCGATGGGAGGAGAGTCGCTTCGAGTTTCTCCTCCGATTACTGCTCTGAGGTACGTTTTGATATCCTCATTGACGATGCGGGATGCTTCAAGTGCTTCAAAGATTTCGTCAAGGGTTTCCTTGGGCGGCAACTGATGCAGATTTTCCCAGAGGTCCGGTGGCAGAGAGCCATGGAGCCAATCTGCTCTCAAGATGGCCATTCCGAAGGCGTGGATTGTCATGGCGAGATTCTCAGCAACGTCCGTCTTGAGAATCAACTTGTATTCCTCTCTGGCTGCTAAGTACACCTGGCCTACGTCTAGACTGACGTATCCCGCAAGCAAGCGCTGAAGATTGGGAAAGACCTCTAAAATGGGAAGTACCTTCGTCAGTGCTGTCATTCGAATGTCGAACCCCGACTGATACGTTTGGAGCCACATGAGGATCGAGTGAATGGTGTCGTCATCGTCAGTTTCCAGAATCGCTTCGGTGAGAGACAGGAGGTCATTGTCAAGAGGGTTGGTCTTGTTGATACAAAGGTGGATGATGAGATTGGTGGCATATGAGCCAGAAATATGCTGCGCCTTGTCTAGGTTGGTTAAGAGGCGGTGGAGTAACGAAACGTCGTGGTTGGCGACTTGTACGACGTCGAAGCACCCGGGCACAGAGTCCTTGAGAGTTGGATATCCGCAACCGGTGATGTCTGGCCCCTCGAGATCAAACACATAGCATAGCTTTTGTCTCTGGGCGTCTGAGAAACCCCCTCTTTCCCATTTCTTCAATCGAGTCTGATTTGGCCTCCAGGTGGCCCAAAACATTCTTTCCGGTACCAAAGCAGCTGCTACCGCCTTTGCGGTGGAGGTTTCAGGGTGGTCAGAAACCGATCTAAGCCAAGACACCGCGTCGTAGAGGCTTATGTATTTTCGTTCTTGTTGCAAGATATCTAGATGAGTCCTAAAGGCCGTGGAGAAGTCTATCGTGTGCAAGAGAGTAATGATATAGGAAGAAGGTAGAAGTTGTGGATCAGGGCCTTCCTCTAGGGCTTGAAAGAGTTGACTAATGGCTGGGAGGAAGTCGGTGCCAGCTAACAAACTCAAGAGAACATTTGCAACTTGACAATCCGTTTTCTTGATGAGTGATGGGTTCGCCCGAATCCCAAGCGTCAAGCAACCCAAGAATCGGGGGCTCGTTCTCTCGACCAAGCACTTCTCTCTCATTGCTACTAGCAATGTGGCCCCGACGGAAGAAGAAAGGGCGTGAAGGCAGGCGACGAGACCAACTCTTTCCGATCCACCTTCGCGGGTGACGTGCTCCAAGGCCAATTCTCGAAGAATGGAATCGCATTTTGGTGAGCCTGGAACAAGCCCTTGCTTATGAACGAACGCATCTGTGGCATCCCGGAGAGCCGCGTAAGGGAAGTCCTGGACTGAGTCCAACTGGATCCTGGCACCGGTGTCGAGGAGTTGACGGTGCCATATTTCGCGGGGCGAGCGTAGAAGATGAGCCATCGCTAGATGAGTTCGGGTGCAAAGATACCTCTAGCTCCTCGGTTCATTGTGCAGGGTATCGTTCTGGCAGGTAAAGTGGTGAATCTATCGTGTTGTTGGCTGAAGATAGAAGGATGTGAGGATCCACAAATATTATGATTGCTGAGGTGCTCTGCCATACACAAAGCCATCTCCTCGATTCAGCCAGTGTGGTGTCGTGTTATTGGATACACAAGGTTGCTTGAAGGTCAAGCCACGGCCCGCGGACTTGGCTGAAGCTGACAGTTGTTCACGGAACCATTTGACAGGGCCCATCCACCGAGTCTGCCTTGGGCCAGGGTAGTCATCGTTCTCAACAATGTGGTGTTCGATCGGTTGCTCTGTCTGAGCGAGCCATTCAGCTCGGCCCACACCATTGTAGGCGGACCTGGAAGAGGAAATGCGGCTTCATCCTTCTTGGCAGCACGTCGACACAGACGGCCAATAGAGTCAGGGGGCTCTCACAATGTCCGACAACTTGCTTGGGTCTCGACTGCAATGGAGTTGCTGCGCCGTGATAAGGGGGATCGATACTTTGATCAAAAGTACCCAGACTGGAGGGCCGCAACACACGCACTGTGCGGACAGATGCGGAGGACTTGTTCTCGACTGGCGTTATCGATGGCGCTCCCAGAGCCTCGTCTCGAGAACCGCCCAGAGCGACACGAAGACCATGCAGGCAGACGCCACAATTGAGGGGTTTCGCCCATCGGTTGTTGAGCGAAACCGGCCAGAACAATGGTTCGCAAAGGGACAGCTGATGGTGTGATTTTGCCTGCGTGTAACTGCGGAAGCTCGAGAAGAGTCGAGATTCAGTGGGGTGGGGACTGAGCTGGCAAAGATGCGGATACCTTAACAGATCTTCCGCCAAATCGTCAGCAAATTTGTTAACGCTAGGTAGCGTGGCGTATCCAGCACCACTTGCGAAGTTGGAAAGCGACCGCTGTGATGAGATCCTCTTTTTTGCCAACTTACACTTGACGCCGGGTCTTTTACCGCCATCGAGGTCCCATAATGCTCAAGAGTCCAATGTCCCAACACTAACCCTGATCAAGAAGTGGAAGATGAAATATTGTAGGGATGTGAAGATCGGTTCAGATAGAGGTCCAACCAACAGCTACTAATTCCACGAGGCTAACAACCTGTATTTCCGCTCATACACAACATTGGGTCATGGTCACAACCAATCCTACCTGCCCGGCCTTTCCCGTGAATCTACATACCTATCCAGCCCATTGCTGTCCTCAATGACTATATGGATAAATGTGACCTGGCGAGATGACCTTCGTCGTCGTTATATCGTTCCTGCCGTCTACAGTTTTGTAACATGTGGGCGAAACACCAAGGAATACCGACTTTTGCATCCCATGCTCGGCGTCATTATCGTAGCAGATCACAAACGCTTGGCCAATCGGGACCAGAGCGTTCCTTTCAGGCATATCAAGCCCAAGCTCTGCTCGTTGCATACCGAACTGCAAGGCGAGTTCGCTAGCCTTGAACACCATCCCCTGTACCGTTTGTTCGATGGCCTGTGGGATACCACCACCACAAATTCGACGTAGCGTCGTAAGGATGCTGTCGAGCACGTGGTTTCGGTTCTGAAAGAAGGGCGAGCTTAGGTACTCCGTCAACGCTGAGTTCTCCTTTCCCTTCTTCGGTAGTAGGGCGGCCATGACGGCTTGGAAGGTGGAAGACCTCCATTTGTTGGTTTCCTTGTCTTGTCGAAGAAACTCGATGTAGCCTTTCTCGACGTCCGGCATATCATATTCTCCGATAGGTAGCTGAACTGCAATGACAGGTGATATGTTAGTACTGCAGGAAATGCCCGCCATTATCATCCATGACATACCGTCAGATTTCCCGTTTCCAAGCAGTTTTCGATAAGCGATCCATAGTTCTAGGAGCCTTCGCTTTCCATCTCGCGGACCTAAGGCGCCAAGCCCAAACGGAGAGGAGAAGAACCCCGACTTCAAGTCGCCCCAGATGATGCTTTGCAACAGGAACCTCAGCTGGTCCCTCCCTTCTCTTTCCAGAAACCCGCTTGGGTCGAGGTGGCTGATCTGGAAAAAGTCGACTGACGGTAGGTTGTGAGTAACCTTACCAATATCGAGATTGATCTGGTCAAAGTCGACTTGGAGGTGGTCATCGGTTGCTGGCCTGTAGTCATCTGAATTATCCACCAAGCTGCTTTCCAGCAACCGAACCTTATTCTCAAGAACCTTGACTTCTTGTTGCTTGTTCACTTCATACTGATAACCGACATTATCCAGAAGTTGTTGGCAGTGATCTGCCAATGCCTTCAACTCGGCCTGATGCGTAATGTTCTGCTGTTCCAACTTGGCTTCGTGTTCGCCCCTTAGCCTTTTAAGTTCTCTTCCGTACCCATCATACTGTTTTTGGTGCTGCTCCTGCATCTCGTCCTTCTCTCGCAGTAGCGTATCAATCTCGGTTTGGAGAACTGTTCGTAGCTTCTCTGTCGCAGAATTGTGTCGAGCTTCGTGGTTGTCAAGTCGGTTTCGCAGCTCTGTGTTCTCAGACTGATGCTTGTTTCTTTCTGCCTGAAGCTGCTGTTGATGAAGTTTTCTATCATCCTCGAGCTGCTGTTGATACCGTCTATTCTCATCATCCAGCCGCTTTTGATGCTCATCGTTGATTCCCTTGAGCTGGGCTTCCAGACCCGTGAATTTGTTGTACCAGTCATTGCGCTCCAGAATGAGGTTGTTGTGGTTCTGCATCTTCTTTGCCAGACCTTGGTTCTCCAGCTTCAATTTAGCCACAGTGTCCTCCAACGCTTGCACTGATTTGACTTGTTCGTCACAAAAGTCAACGATCATATCAAAGTGGCCTTTGGGATGTTTCAGGCCTTTCCACTTTTTGACGCGCAAGTAGTTGTCGATAATATTCTCCCGTTTCGTCTGCTTATCCTTGAGCTTCTCTTTCTCGGCCTCGACAACGTCTTTCTCCGCCATTAGGCGCTGCTTTTCGAGTTCTACGCCTTGCTTCTCATTCTGTAAGCGGTCCCTTTCTCCCTCAAGGCGACCTATGCTCTTGATTTTACCCTCGAGCCGCTCTTTCTCGGCTGCTAAATCCGCTTCCAGGGCCGCCACCCTTTGCTCCAGTGTCTTTTCTCTTTGCTCCAGTGCACTTTTCTCTTTGCTCCAGCTCTCCACCTGGAGCTCCCATTCTTGAATCATGGCCTCTTGCGAGTGAGTTGTGGCAGAGCCTCCCTGGGCTGCATTGTCGCTCTGAAGTGTCTGAAGGTCTGAGGAGTCTGGACCTTGAATGGGCAGAACCGCTTCCCTTTGATCCTGAAGGTTTTGGGGTAGAGAACTCTGACGTGCCCGGAAGCTCTGGGCCTCAAAACCCGCCCCAGGGATGCCAGGAAGAGGTTTCAACTCAGGATGATGCAACGGCTGGGGGCCGTTTGCGGGATTCCAGGAATTTGGAAGATTGATGTATGCAGGGGAAGCAGAGCTTGAGTATCCGAGAGGACTCGAAGGCCTTGAAGGCGCTCCAGGTTGTGAGGCAGGACTCCCAGAGGGTTGAGCAGGAGGGCCAGACTGAAGCTGGGGAGTTGGTGTCTGATATCTCATAGGGCCGAATGGAGCGGCCGAACCAAAGGAGCCTGAACCGCTGTAGGTATTGGCGGGACTGTAGGCGCTTGTAGGGTTAAATGTGCGCGCAGTGTTGTAGGTTTGTTGATGATTGAAGGTATTGGGCGGAGGGCTGAAGCCATTTGAAGAGCTGAAAGAACCGGGATTGGACAAACTCATCGGATCATTAGCAGCCTGTTCGTAGGGGCTGGGTTGTGGATAAGAGGATGATCGCAACACAGGGACGATCGACGGGGTCTGGTGCATAGCAGCGGTCGAACCAGAGCTGCTCCAGGTGCCCTGAAATGTGGCATCCAGATGGGAAAACGTGTCTTGGGAGAAGCTCGAGGTGGCGCGAGACCCCTGGGGAACGGACAGAGGAGGAATATATGGCGCCAACTCGGTCGACAGCGGCTGGGTAGATGAAGATTGTGTAGCTTGTGCCGGCGGGGGTTGGGCTTCACCCGGACTTGGGTAACCCGAACTGTCATTATTCGCTCCTGGACGAGGTGGTTGTGAAGGAGGAGTGTCTTGGGTCTCGGCCAGGATTTTATTGTACGTCTTGGGGAAGAATTCCGCAAACTTCCTTTGCACCTGTTCGGGGAGTGTGATAAACGAAATAGACTCGAGTTTCCCCAAAACGCTGATAGCATCCTTGCCGAGGGTGTCTACCAGCACAGGCGCTGAGTTCAGGATTACAACAAGCTTTCCTGGATGCTGTTTAGCCACCACTGCCAGATGAGGGATCTGTACTAGCCTCGACGGCGAAACTCTCCCAAGAACACTCTCAGGAAGGTAGTGAAGCCTATCAGGTGGTATTACTCCATTCAATACCTCTTCCGGCAAATTTTCCAACACTTCGTCTGGCAGTTGCGATATGATATCAGGGTTACTTCTGAGGTCTTTGGTAGCAGTCTTCACAGCTTTCTTGTCGACATTTCCAGACGTTTTCGAGCTGGATTTCTTCTTCGCGCCTTTCACGAAATTGGTCACACGATTCCAAGTAGCCGCGTTCGCAGAGTCCCGACTCTGGGGCGTCATTGATGATGTGCGGGGAGCAATATCGGGGGTCTGCTGGAAGTTCTTCGGAAGGGGCACCAGTGATTGAACTCCTAGGCGACTGTCTCTCGAGACACCGTCCGGTGGGTTATTCATTGGTGGTAGATGGTTGAGAGAGCAGAAACGAGTCCGAGATTCGAGGTCAGCAATTCTGAGTGAAGGAGAACAAATTCTTTGGCCATGTCATGAGGGAAGCTCATCCACCCCAGCCTGATCACACATACCTCCGTCCCTACCAATCCATATCTGCCTTGTCCACGCTGCCGAACCCCCCGCAGCTGAAAACAGAGTGCGTTTCCATCAACAGGTGCCCATGCAGTCGCACACAGTGCATGGCACGGAGCGACGTTACCCCTCCTCTACACTATAGTTCCCCGAGCTGAAGGCGCAGCACATGCGCTAGCACACGCCACATGCAGCGAGTGGTACCATCCATCCAGCGCGTCGTGGTGCGCGCATCCAGCCAGCACACTCTCACCTTCTCTGTGATCCAGCCTCGCCCATGGTAGGCATTGACCCGCCGACTCGACATTGATTGACTTGGAGGACTTGTCCGACATGGATTGTTCAAGGGGCGCGGGCTCGGGCTGGTTGGGGGCCCAAGGCAAACCCCTCCAAAAGATACTAATTCTCCTCTACTTCTTCTCCTGTTAGGTGTCTCTTGCCTTTGATCTCGACCTGAGATAGCTACCTTTATTCCGAAGGTCACCTTGCTTCCACTTTGTAATTATGGCATCCTCGACACCACCACCCCCTACGTCGGATCCCCCGCCTCCTCCACCTCTCCAGTCAGGGCCAACCTCGGAAGCGTTTGGACAGTTCACCTTCACAGGACTGCCTCCTGGACTCTTTTCCACCAAGCCCACGGGTCCCCAACGAACATCCTCGCCTGCCGCAAAACCCTCAAGTGATCCTTCAACAGCGTCGGCTCCGTCTTCATACAAGCTCTCAACATCAGCTTATGTGCCTCATATACAGCTACGTGCTCCAGCTTCAGCTCCGCCGTCGTCTCAATGGCAGCCCCCAGGCCCGACAAGCTTTGGTCCCATGCCCCCCCTGAAAGCCCCAAGCGTTGGAGGCCAAGTCCATCTGCAAACCCAGATGGGCCAGGTACAGCGATCATTCGAAGGCCAATTGCATCTTCAAGGCCAGAAGACGCCAGATGTCCAAGCACCACCACCTGTCCACCCTGTACAGGCGACTGCTATTCCCTTGGGCGAGACACGCTTGCAGATTGCCCTTGATTACGGCACCACCTACACCGGTATGTGAGCTTCTTGATCAGCCATTGACAAGGTAACCCATGCTGATGATTTGATGAAACTAGGCGTCGCTTACCTGCCAATATCTGCTGTCAATCTGAAGCAACGAGGACTGGAAGAGTACACAGAGGATATCAAAGTGATCACGGCTTGGCCACCCAAGGAAGAACAAGAAAAGGTCCCATCTCAGTTGTCTTACTCAGTCACACCCAAAGGTTGCGAACAATATGGTTATGATATTGATGACAACTCTTTGGTGCTGAAGAAGACAAAGATTCAGCTCGAAGCCATGGGGACCCGCATCGACGAACTGCGCACTCTGAGCGAGCTTCTCAAGGAACTCCGTGATCTCGATTTGAGCCAAGAGGAAGTGATTGAGAACGGCATTCCAGAGCATCTTGCAAAAGAGCCCGAAGAGATTGTCAAAGACTACTTGGACCAGATTGCCGAGAAGACGGAGAAGGTCATCAACAGTGATGTCGGCAGACATGTTTTGTCAAACGTTCCCATAGATCTGGTTGTTACTCATCCAGCAGTAAGTTGTCCAGCTTCGACGTGCACCTGGTCTCGCAATGCTGACCTCCAACCAAGATTTGGTCCGATCGTGCCCTCAACTCTACGTACCGTGCTGTTCGGGCAGCTTTCAACCATGATCTTTTCCCCAAGTTGGAAAACATCTCATTCGTCTCGGAGCCCGTCGCCTGCGCCCACTTTACCCTTCGGGAGGCATGGAAAAACAACCGGGTGCGGTTCAGAAACGTACGGGCCCCTATACTGACGAACAGCCAACGCTGAATTTGACTGACGAGGAAAACAGAACGACTGCTTCATTGTAGTTGATGCTGGCGGTGGGACTGTTGTGAGTGTCCCTGGAAACTGGTGTAGCATCTTAAAACTGACTAAATTGATGGTAGGATCTTGCCTGTTACAAAGTTGTCACCATAGACTATGACAAAAAGGAGATGAAGCTTGAACAAGTCGGCAATCCTCTAGGTAAGTGTGTTAGCACGACAGTCCGACATGGGCACCTGCTTACTCTCACTAGGCGCTACTTGTGGCTCAACCTGTGTAGACGACGATTTCGAAACGTTCGCAGCGTACCAACTGGGTGACAAAGCTTGGACTCAGCTTACAACGGAGGGTGCGAAACACGCTGCTGGAGGACACACGATCATGAGGCCTACGTTGCGCGGCATTCAAGAAAAGTTCCAGGTCATCAAACACAGTTACGACGGAAAGGAAAGCGGCTTGACCGCCCCAATCTATCTGCCAAAGAGCTTCGCAATATCGGAGGAAATGAAGGGTGTTTCTAAGGGGGCGTTGAGCATCACACCGTAAGTCTCGGTCCATGTCCCGAAATTCTTGACAGTAAATTTTAACAAGCGACACATCAGAGCCGATTTGAGGAAAATGTTTGACAGATCGGTCAATAAGACCCTTTATCTCATCCAGCAAGCCGTGACCCAGATAAAGATGGGAGAAGAACTTCCAGTCAAGGTTAGTGAGGTGGTTCCAACAGTTGTCCACGTCGCTCAAAGCACTCGGCTAAAATTTCATAGACCATCTTCCTTTCTGGCGGATTTGCACAAAACAAGTATCTCATCCAGAGGATTAGAGAGTTTTGTACCAAGCAAAAGATTTCTCTCGAGGAAGGCAACGGCTCTTGGGCGGCCGTTGCTCGAGGCGCCATCATCAAATCTTTGGGAGTCTACACTGAGAAGCCCAAGTACGTGCTCAGCTCTCCACGATACTACGGTATCAAAGTGAGGCGGCCATTTGCCTCGTACGAAAACCACTCCCGAAATGATGTCGATGTCGACCCTCAGGGCATCCACTGGGCAACAGATCAAATACGGTGGTTTATCCAGAAAGGCGATGCCATTTTCCCCAACAAACCCACAGTAGCCAAGTATGAGTTGCACTTTTCGATGAGTGAAAACGACTTCCCTATTACACACTCGCAAAACAAGCGAGGCGGACGTGGAGCACCGCAGCAGCCGGCTGCCGTGTTTAGAGATGTTGTCTTCTTATCCTCTTCGCGGGACAGGGCGCCAACCTCGATGAGCATGGTCAAAGAAGGTACGTCAGACCCGCTGTGATGTTCATGATGTTCGGTATAGCTAACTTGGCCCAGAATCTGAGCAAATGTACACATTGAGGGTCAATCTGACAGATGTCCCGCAAGCACACATTGTGGCAATTGAGACCGGAAACAAACAACAAGGAAAGCAACTGCAATTTCATGTCGTTGTTGAGATCCGGGTGTCCGAGCAGGTGACTGTGAGTATCAAGAGTGGAGAGACTACATTGGCATCCAGGACGATAGATCTGGAATAGGCTGCTTTTTGCCGTTAGAAATGTTGAGTTTTGCCTGGAAGATTCTGAGAACAGTCGTCGTGATTTGCACTGCATATCCTCAAGCCAGGATGAAGTGTCGGAGAGAAGAGCTCACAGAGTCAAGATGGCCCGTCGTACAACTGAAACCGGGGTGCCACAGCCCTGAAGACTCCGACATCTAGATCGAATCCTTGCCGTGGAGATATCGCACTGCGGCCATTCCCAATTCTAAGCAGCCACGCAATGTCCAGTTGACCTTGGGGGCTGCGCCGATCCATCCTTCAGTGTCACGGCATCCTTCGAGAGCCTTGCGCCAGTGCCCAATCCGACTGTCGTTTGGCGTGCCGAAAGCAACCTAGCTGCAGGCGACCACGGCGACCTAATGCAAACCCAACTTCAGGTGCAGGGATTAGAAAAGTGGCTGTTCTTGCACACGGCTTACACCAGCAGCTTGTACACAGTGCGGGCATTGGCACACAGAAAGACCTGTCTGCTTGAGAAGCAAAAGTCCCCCGGTGTGTCTCGGGGCCCATGGTGACCGGCCAGTTTCCATCTATTCTCCCACGTTGAACTCCTCTTTGAACCTGTCAAACCGTCCAGACTCCCGGTTCACCTTCGATACGAAATCTGCACTACGCTCTTAATAGTGCCCCTTTGTGCCTCTTTGGACAGCACCTCAACCATTGCTCCGGTATCTTCTTACCCTCTTCTATCTCAATTGTGAGACTGCAGCAATCATGGCCAGCCGTGTCAAAGGATGGCTCGACCGCCGAAGGAGCATGAGCTCTCTCAAAGCAACCCCGCCGGAGCCTTCAAACAATGCCACCTCTTATGGGGTAGACTACAATAAATCGGCCCCGAGAAACGCGGGCATGAATAACGGAAGATATTCTGCCACGTCTGTCTCCTCTCGATACTCTGGAGGCGTACCTGGCCGTCTTGTTCCAATCGAGGAAGACAACAACGGCGGATACCAGCCGTATCGTCCTCAAGCCCAGAGCCCTCCTCCCCCAACGGCGTCGCAATACAACCTGGACCACAATCGACCAGCACCCACTCCCGTCCAGTATTCTGCTCCTCCTGTTCCAGTGCAGTACTCTTCATCAAGCTCGTATACTCCCCCAACTCAAAGCTTCGCCCAACACCTTCAGCCAAATCATTACCAGCCCCAGCTGCCACCGCCTGGAACACCTCCAACACCAAACAGCCAACACAATAGCCTACACAACCTCTACACCAACAGCAGCAGCAACACCAGCTCCTACGGCGGAGGTGCCAGCACCCCCGACACCAGATACAGCAGCGACAGCCTAGCCCACAGCAGCCGCCAATACACCCTCCCCAACCACCCGCCTCCCCCTCCCCCACAGCAGGACACCAGATACAACGGAGACAGCCTAGCCCACAGCAGCCGCCAGTACACCCTCCCCCGCCTCAAGAAACCCCAGCCCCAACCCTCCAACAACAACGCCCTTCCCAAACCAAGCGACTTTTCCAAGCAAACCAAAGCCTCCACCCTCGAAGTCCAGCGCTGCATCAAGCTCCTCCGGGCCCTGTTCAAGCTCAGGATGAAGATCTGGTCCGCGCAGGAGTCCCACTGGTCGACGCATCCCAAGACGGTCGAGAACATGGCGCAGGCGGATGATTTGCTGCGGGACATCCAGGATATGGTGGGCAACTGGCAGATCAGCATTGCCAAGGGGCAGATGTCTTGGGACGAGGAGGAGAGGTTGGAGCTGCATATGATTCAGCAGAATCTGAGCATGTTGAGGCCGTATGGGATGGGTGGGGGCCAGGGGTTTCGGCAGCAGTGAAGGAGGCGGTATCACGTAGAAAATGAGTGATCGCGCTGGGATACTGCAAAAGATGGGTCGAAAGAGTAACCTGAGATTTTGATACCCGTTGGTTTTCATACTCCTTTAATTTCTTTGTGCTTGAGAAGCCCTGAACGAAATGTTAGCATACACGCCTTAGTTGGGACAGAAGAACCGGGAATATACTTGCCTTGCGTACTCAATAGATCATCTTCACAACCCGAGTGTCCAGTCTGACTGGGTATTATTAGTATTATTTACCATATCCACATAAAAAAACAAACGCTCCCCCAAAAAAGCCACCCAAAACACCCGCTTTATTCCCATGTCAAGACAAAAACCGCACAAAAAACAGCCCCTTTTACTCCCTCCTACTATCCTTCCTAACCTTCTTCCTCGGCCAATCCGGACAAACATCAATCCTCTCCCTCGGAAACCAAAGCTCCAAAAACAAAAACAGCAAGTAATCCACAATCACACACAGGCAAAACAGCTTCCCCGCCCATATCCCGCACCCATAATACCTCTTCAGCCGATCAATCAGCGCAAAGCTCTGCACCCCCGACCTCCCCCTCGTCGCGCTCCAGCTGTTGCCATTCCCGCCGGCATTCTCCCCCTCGCAATACCCATAAAACTCCCCCTCCGAAATCGCTCCGCATATCCCATTGTACACCCTCTCCGTCCTCACCGCCACGTTTTCCCAGCTGTACATCGTCTTCACCTGTTCGTGAAACAGCTCGGTGCGGACTTTATTCGCCCTCAGCGCGGCGATGGCCCTGCCGGTGGCGGTGACGAGGTCGTCTTCTTCCGGCTTGGCAAAGACCGTCATGTGGCTGGGCAGCACCTCGGGGATGCCCCCGACCTGCGTGCAGACCACGTACAGCCCGCAGCTGGCCGCTTCGACGATGACCGTCCCGAAGGCTTCGGTGAGGGACGGGTGGAGGTAGATGTGCCCTCTGACCATGACGTCGCGGACTTCCTCGTGGCGGATGGGGCCGAGCATTTCGACTCGGTCTTGCAGGACGTTTTGCTCAATCATTTGCTCTAGGTCGATTGATTTCGGACCGGAGCCGGCGATGATGAAGCGGGTGTTGGGGTGGTTTTCCAAAATCCGGGGGATGGCGGCGGTGAGGAGGTCGGTTCCTTTGTTATAGAAGAGGCGGGAGATGACGACGATGGTGATGATGTCGTGGGGACCTAATGGGCGGGCGGGGGGTGGGTAGCTGGGGTTTTCGGAGGGGGAGAGGGGCTTGAAGTTTTCTGCTACGACTGCGTTGGGGATGACGGAGACCATCAAGGGATCGAGGGATGCGCGGAGGACGGTGTTTTCTTTGCTGATGGGGGATGTTAGTGATGGTATCAAGACAAAAAAGGGGGGAATCAGGGGTAAAGCTCACCATGTGTGGCTCACACAAATGACATGATCCACATCACTAAGGGTGAACTTCAACAACTTGTTGGTCAGGATGCTGGCAGCGTCGGCGAATCCAAACAGTGAATGGTCGGTAAAGACAGTCCGAAGACCCATGGTTCTAGCGTGGAGGATGGCTTCATGGCAAAAGTTGCTGAGACTGGCGTGACCGTGAACGATGTCGATGCGCTCTCGGAGGACGATGTTGCGGAATATTGGGAAGAAGGAGAAGACGGTTGGGAATGTGGCGGACCGGAAGATGACGAGAAAGGGAACGTGGTAGACCTTGAGGCCGTTGGTGAGGTAGCGTACGCCGGTGCGGCCCTCATAAGCATGTGTGATAATGATGACTTTGTGGCCCCTGTCCATGAGCTTGGTCGAAAGCTGGTAGATGTGGCTCTCTACTCCTCCTGGTTGCGGGTAGAAGAAGTCGCTAACCATGGCGATATTATATGTGGGCGCCATCTTTGCTGGTGTGGCTGTGAGATGATTCTCATTTTCTGTAGGCAGCTGAAGATATCATGCAGGTATCATGAAGACAAGAGTGAGTGTTTGAAGTAAATTGTAAGATGCTTCATCCAAAGTCTCCAGAACAGTGTCCCCTGAATTCCAGTGATTGGATGGCGCACGCGTTGGCCTGTGACGGTAGGTGGGAGCCGCTAAGAACAGATGGACCCACCTACAGTCGGCTCGATAAGCGATAAGCCGGGATATGCAGAGCGGTCAAGCAGGGCAATTGGGAGATGCTCCAGCAAAAAGTTGGGACCCCACTGCCAATTGCGCAGAGCTCGACTGAGCTTTGATGTTGACTTTCTTTGCGCCATCTCTATTTCCCAGCGAAACAGGAACCTGAACTCACGTGCAACTTCACTGTCCATAGAACACCCGCGATTAAACAGACAGCAAGATGTACAAAAGATACATTCCTCCACCAAAACCAAAGGTGTCGCGGCCATCCGACATACCTGTGCGACCTCCTCCACAAGTGTACCATGAGCCTGAACCAGAACCAGAACCAGAATACGTAGAGCCCGCCCCTGTACCGGTACAAACGTCCTCATGGCTCCAACCATACGCCCGGCGCATCGATCCCACCATCGCTTCACAGCCGACCAAGATCGTATTCGGCGACGACGACGAGCCACCAGCCCCAAGCTCGCAAAGCTCGCGCCCGGTAGACGACGCGCCGAACGGGGTTGCCGACGAAGAGAAGACGCTGAAGAAGCCAAAGAGCAAGAAGAACAAGAAGAACAGGGGCGACGATGAGGAGGCGGAGGAAAAACCAAAGAAGCGGAGGAGAGTAGCTGAGGAGGAGGAGCGGGAAGAAAAAGAGGAGGCCGCAGCAGAAACGGAAGACGTAACGATGGAGGCGGAAACCACGACTCACGAAGACCGTAACAACGAGGAGCAAAAAGAAAAGCGAAAACCGAAACGAGAGAAGAAGAAGAAACCGAAATCAGACGAACAAGAAGAGGACGACAATGCAGTCCGAAGCAGGCATAAGTCCGTGTTTGAAAAGGTTGCAAAGGCTCTCCAAGCCCAGGCTCTCGAAGAAGACGGCGACAAGATGGACGTGGACGGCGCTGAACCAGAGGAAGAGGAAGAGCCAGTCGTGGAACATGGCCTCGAGCCAATTCCTCAGCCAGCGCCGGCGGCTTTCGACGAGTCAAAACTAACATACGAGACATTGCCACAATGGATAGCATCCCCTATCCGTGTCACCGAAAGTATGACCAAATCATTTGAGGAGTTGAAAATTGCTGCAGAACCAGCCAAGGTGCTGCAATCCAAGGGGTTCAAGGAGGCGTTTGCGGTGCAAACGGCCGTGTTGCCGCTGCTTTTGCCGAATCCAGACAGACAAGGAGATGTTGTCGTCGCCGCTCCTACTGGTTCTGGAAAAACGTTATCCTATGTTTTGCCGATGATCCAGGACATTAGTTATGGGCGGATCACCGATCTCCGGGCCTTGATCGTCCTACCAACAAGAGATCTTGTTCAACAGGTGCAACAGACCTGCGACGCATGCGCCGCGGCGTTTGCTTCCAGTGGCGGAAAAAGAGTCAAGATTGGAACCGCAGTGGGCAATAAAGTGTTCAAGGAGGAGCAGTCGGCGATCGTGGAAAAGAAGCAGAGATACGGTGCGGTTGGGGATGGCTGTTCTAAAGAAAACTTGTCAAGTTGGGCTGCCAGCGAAACTGTCAACCCCGAAGACTACGTGTCCAAGGTTGACGTGCTTATTTGCACGCCTGGTCGTCTTGTGGAGCATATCAAGCAGACCCCGGGATTTACACTGGATTACGTTCGATGGTTAATCGTTGATGAGGCTGACAAGCTGCTTGCACAAGATTTTCAACAGTGGTTGAATTTGGTGTTGGAGACTCTGAGCACTGAGCAGAGGCCATCGCGACGGGTGTTTCCAAAGTCCAATAAGAAGGGTGTACGGAAGGTCATTCTTAGTGCCACTATGACACAGGATATCAGTATGCTCAACTTGTTGAAGCTTTCAAGGCCAAAGCTGGTCGTCCTGGAAGGCACAAAGGCTGGTGACCAATCGCTGCCGCCTCTCCTCAAAGAATACGCCATCAAGGTTCGCGAGCCCAGTCTCAAGCCTCTTTACTTGGTGGATCTTCTCCAAAGCGAGCTTTTGGCGGCTGCTGCGAAGGATACCGAGGTGACAGAGGCCGACGCATCTTCTGCCTCGGAGACAAGCGACTCGGAATCCTCTTCAGATTCAGACTCTTCTTCAGACTCCGAGTCCGACTCCGACTCCGACTCTGATTCTAGCTCCTCTTCTGACTCTGATTCGTCCTCGGAGTCTAAAGCGGATGAGCCAAAACCAAAGATCAAGTCTCAACACACGTCAAAGCAAAGAAAATTCAGCACCAGCGCCCTTATCTTCACCAAATCCAACGAAGCCGCTCTCCGTCTGTCTCGCCTCTTGGCTCTTTTGGTGCCAAGTCTGGCGCATCTTATCGGCACTCTTACCTCAACCACTAAGACTATCCGCCGCACACGCACCCTGAGGGCCTTCACTCAGGGCAAGCTCCGCATCCTTGTGGCTTCAGACATTGCCTCGCGTGGTCTCGACCTGCCAAACTTGGAGCACGTCATCAACTACGACCTTCCCATCAGCGAAACGGCATACGTTCATCGCGTGGGCAGAACGGCCCGTGCTGGCAGGGCAGGCGCGGCATGGACCTTGTTGGAGCATTCCGAGGCCAGACGGTTCTGGAGAGACTTTGCTGGTGAAGGAAAGGGAGCTTCTACGAATATTTTGCGCAGCACACCGGTGGAGAGGGTTCGTCTGGGTCACAAGGTTGAGAAGGTGTTTGATGATAAGGAGGAGGCCAAGGAGGACGATTTCAGCGAAGAGAGGGTGCAGGCTTACGAGAAGGCTCTGGAACAGTTGCAGCGGGAGGCTACGTTTTCTAGGGGGAAGAAGGGGAAGAAGGAAGTGTCGAAGAAGAGAGCGTAGTATATACTGAGGAGTCTAATTGGCCGAACTACAATACCATACATGGGATTTTAATATGTGGACTAACTTATAATCTGGGTCACAACTTTGACGTGCAGTGTATGTAGTAGGACGTAGGACGTGTGAATCAAGCTAGGAAACGCCATGGTTAGCGATTCTAGAGCATTCTAAACAAAGATTGTTCGTGAAACGGTCGAAATGTAACATTGTGGTAGCTGTACGTAATGAGACGCTCCGGGATATCTGCCGGATTCGCCGGCTTCACGGCCCCACTCCACGGCTCCGACTCGGCGTGCCCTCCGTTTCGACGGCCGGGACTAGATCGAGTCGTGACTAACCTCGGCCAACATGGATCGGGACAATTTATTCTTCAATTCCAATACATCCAAATCGCCTCTTGCTTTTGCATTCTATCACTCAAGACTTCGCAGCCCATCTCTTCGTGCCAAGAACAAGGGCTTGGCGATTAGCTAATCAGCCACTGATCTGGCGCCAAAGCTGTCCTGATTGGCCAAAGCTTGGCTGGAGCTCGGGCGCCGCATCAATGGGGCAGGGGTCTGTGTGCGGTTTCTCCAAGTTCCAGGTTGTCCTTTTCAGAAGGCGGGCGCTGTGGGAAGTTGTGAACAGCGTAGCCACTTTGAACAAGAGGCGCCCATTTTGATAGACAAGAGACAACAGTTTCCCAAGACGAAGAAGGAAGGTCGACGACTACTCCAGTAAAGGCCACATTTTTACTTTTTTGCTCTCCTCTCTTGCGATATCTAGTGGTGCATCCATTCAATTTCAACCACAGCCAGAGATTGGCGGGGAACTTGAACAAAGTACCGTTTGGGTAACAACCGGCTGGAGCTCTACTTTCCCACCAAGACAAGTACACCACCACCACCAGCACAACACCGACTCGACCGAACTCGACTGTTGTTCCAACACAAACACTCGCCCACCATGGCGCGGCCAGCATTATCGCCGTTGTCAATACTGCTATCCGCCATCTTCCTCTTCTCCTCCCATGTCTTCGCCGTTTCCGCCGTCCTGGGCGTTGACTTGGGCACGGAATTCATCAAGGCGGCTCTGGTGAAGCCCGGCATTCCCCTCGAAATCGTCTTGACCAAAGACTCCCGAAGAAAAGAGATCTCAGCCGTCACCTTCAAGCCCCCCCAGAATGGTCCCAAGAAGGGCACCTACCCCGAGCGCGCCTATGGCTCTGATGCCATGGCCCTTGCCCCGCGATTCCCTGGCGATACCTTCCCGAACCTCAAGCCCCTCCTGGGTCTGCCCGTCAACGCCGCCGAAGTGAAGGAATATGCGAAGCGCCACCCAGCGCTCCAGTTGGTCGCCCACAAGATCAGGGGAACCGCGGCCTTCAAGAGCGCTGGCGCATTCACACCCGAAGAGGAAGCATGGCTGGTGGAGGAATTGCTAGCCATGGAGCTCCAGGCGATTCGCGCCAACGCCGAGGAGCTCGCTGGAGAAGGGAGTTCTGTCCGCTCGGTTGTCTTCAGTATCCCTCCCTTCTACACCATTGAGGAGAAGCGCGCCATTGAATTGGCCGCCGAACTCGCCGGCCTCAAGGTTCTGTCCCTCATCACCGAGGGTCTGGCTGTCGGTCTCCACTATGCGACCAGCAGACAGTTCCCCAACATCAACGAGGGAGGAAAGGCCGAGCACCACATGATTTTCGATATGGGTGCTGGTTCTACCACAGCTACCGTGCTCAAGTTCCAGAGCCGCACGGTCAAGGATATTGGCAAGTTCAACAAGACTGTTCAGGAGATCCAGGTTTTGGGCAGTGGCTGGGACCGCACCCTCGGTGGTGACGCGCTCGACTCTCTAATCATGGACGACATGATTGCCAAGTTTGTTGAATCTCCTAAGGCTCAGAAGGCTTCGGTGACCGCTGAGAGTGTCGCTGCCAATGGCCGCGCCATCGCCAAGCTCACAACCCCCGCGATAAAGGTCAGGCACGTTCTCAGCGCCAACCAGGTTACCAGCACCAGCATCGAGGGCCTATACGATGATATCGATTTCAAATATCAGCTTACTCGTGCCGACTTTGAGCAGATGGCCTCTTCGCAGATCGAAAGTGTCAGCGTCGCTATTCAGAATGCACTCACCACCGCCGGGCTCGAGGTTAAGGATCTTGATTCCGTCATTCTCCATGGCGGTGCTACCCGCACCCCTTTTGTTCAGAAGCAGCTCGAGAAGGCCCTCGGCGGCGCTGAAAAGCTCCGCACCAACGTGAATTCAGATGAGGCTGCTGTGTTTGGTGCGGGTTTCAGAGCTGCCGAGATCAGCCCCAGCTTCCGTGTCAAGGAGATTCGGATTTCTGAGGCTGCCCAGTATCCTGCCGGCATGAGGTGGAACACTGACGAGGGCAAGCCCAAGCACCAGCGCCTTTGGACTGCCAGCTCATACTTTGGCGCCCCTGCCAAGGAGCTCACTTTCACCAACAAAGAGGATTTCTCTGTCAACTTCTACCAGGCTCTTGACTCTGTCGAGGCTGATACCAAGGTCCTGACCACAAAGAATCTGACTGCCACTGTCACCGAGCTTGTTGAGAAGCACAAGTGCGACAAGGCCGAAATCAAGGTCAAGGTCGGCGTCCGTCTCACCAACGAGGATGGTGAGGTAGACGTCACCAAGGTCACCGTTGAGTGCGAGACCGAGGCCGCTGAGAAGGCCGGTATCGTCGATGGCGTCAAGAATCTGTTTGGTTTTGGAAAGAAGGAACAGAAGCCTCTGGAAGGTGAGTCCGGAGGTGAAAGTGTTGATGCCTCCTCGTCCTCCACCGTTGATCCTACCTCGAGCACCACCGTTGCTTCATCCCCTGCTGCTTCCTCTGCCTCTGCCTCTGCTTCAGCTTCTGCCGATGGCAAGCCTGCGGAACCGAAGAAGGAGCTTATCGTTATCCCAGTGAAGTTTAGTCTCGAGAAGTCCGGTATTCCCCAGCTGTCCAAGGCCGATCTCACCGCTCTGAAGGACCGCCTCAGGGCTTTCCAGGCGTCTGACAAGGCCCGGAGACAGCGCGAGGAAGCTCTGAATCAACTTGAGGCGTATACCTACAGAGTTCGGGACATTCTCGAGAATGAGGACTTCATCCGTGTCTCTACCGCTGAGGAGAGAGCCAAGATCGAGAAGCAAAATAGCGAGGATAGCGACTGGGTCTATGGGGATGGTCACGATGCCACCGAGAAGGTGCTCAAGCAGCGTCTCAGTGCTCTCCAGAAGCTTGTCACCCCTATTCAGCAGAGAATCGAGGAGTCGGCCAAGAGACCTGAGTTGATCAAGGATCTCAAGGACGCTCTCAACAGCACGCAGCACTTTGTTGCCGACATCAAGAAGCAGATCGCCGACCACCAGGCGTTCCTTTCCGCCCAGGCTTCTGCCTCGGCCTCGTCCACCACCACTAACACCGAGACCTCGACAGTGACCGAGGCCCCTGCATCCTCCGCCGGCGACTTTGACGGCCTCGAGGATGAGTCCAGCACCACCACCTCCACCGCTACCAGCATGGAGGACCTCAACAAGGAGCGCGGCCCTGTTCCTCCTGTCTATGAACTCGAGGACCTGAAGGAGAGCGAGGAGCTTTACATTAGTATCTCCGCCTGGCTTGAGGAGAAGCTTGTCGCACAGGAGAAGCTTGGCGAAACAGATCACCCTGTCCTGTTGGTCAAGGACCTGGATGACCGCAGGAAGAAGCTCGACAAGGCGGGCATGGACCTCGCCATGAAGGGCGTCCGCAACTATGAGAAGCGGGAAAAGGCCAAGAAGGCCAAGACAAAGAGCAAGACCAAGACGGCCAAGTCCAAGTCGACCTCGACACTGAAGAACGGGAAGCCGGCGGCGCCGACTCTCAAGATGCAGCCTGGCAAGGACGGAAAGATGCCGAGCCAGGAGGAGCTGAACGAGATGCTTAAGGAGTTCTTGGACAAGCAGCAGCAGGAGAATCAGCAGGAGACGCAGGAGCCGGTGTTTGAGAGGCCAGTAGAGGAGGAGAAGAAGAAGGAGGAAGGGGGTCATGATGAACTATAGATGAGACGAAGAGCAGGGTCACAAAAATATATTGCATTCGATTTTGGGGGTTTTACATGGAGTTCAGGGGGATGCGTGTCTTGTACAGGAAGTCAATGTATAAAATGTTAAACGAGCAACAGAGAGGCAATTAAAGCTAGATAGATGATTACGATCCCGAAGATGGTTTTGCTCATGACCTTTTCGTGTTTTGAATACCTCACACCCTCTCAGCCCCAGCCCAAGGGTCATGATGCGAGACCTCGACCCGCGGTCCTCCTGCTCGGCCGTCATCACGATCTGTTTGGGTCTGAGTGTGAGCAGTGCGAGTTGTGCCTGCATGCCCATCCCCATTTGCCTGCCCATTCCCATCTCCCTCCTCATCACCGTCTTCATCCTCCACGTCCCTGTTCGCAGTCAGGTACCTCTCGGACCTACTACCCCCCGTCAAAAGCGGTCTCCTTACGCCGCCGTCATCCCCATTCCCGCTTCCAGTAAATATCTCGAGCACCCGGCCCAACCACTCCCCTCCTCTCTTCCTCCCCCGTTGACGTTGCTGTCCCTTGAACAAAACCAGGGTAACTACTTGCACCAATCCAACCACGACCACAACAGCTAGATCCACCCCGGCGGTTTTGGCGAGTTGTTCCCCCCAGGGATCAGCGCAGGGGACGTGGCGGTTGAACTGCTTCTCACAACTTCCCGCGTCGCCGGTGTTGCCTGAGGAAGGGAACGGCCAGGACATGTCCTTTGTTGAGCGGAAGCCGCAGCAGTTTAGCGCGTCTTGGATGCGGCGGATGGCGGGGGCGTTGTGGGATGTCCAGAGGGTGCGCCAGGTCGTTTGGAGGTGGCAGGGGGTGAAGGGGGTTGTTAGGGCGGAGGTGAGTAAGGTGGTGAGGATGAGGGTGAGGGTGAATTGGAGGGCGTGGGTGAGGAGGGGGAGGAGGGGTTTGCGGTTGTGATGGGTGGAGAAACTTGTGATGGAGGTGGTGAAGAGGGAGAGGAGGGGGAGGAGGAGGGTTAGGATTGTGAGGGTGGGGGATAGGGGGAGGGAGAGGGTGATGCTGGTGTGGTGTTCGTAGCTGGAGGGGAGGCGGGGGGTTAGTTGAGGTTTAACAAGGGGGAGAGAGGAGGGGGGGGGGGGAGGAGACGGACATGGCGAGGCCGGTGAGAGAGGTTATAAGCTGTGGTTTGTTAGTTTGGCAGGTTGGTAAGGGGGGAGGTGGGTGGCGTACGAGGATGTAGAGGGCGAGAAGGAGGGCCATGGCTGCTGGAGGAGGTGTTGGATCGATGCGCAGTGCGCGGTGTGGTTTTACTGTTGATCAATGGTTGAGGTGCGAAGCTGAGATGAGAGGTCGGAGAAAACAATTGTGAGGGAATCGGTTTGTTTGTTTTGTCGTCCGAAGTTCATATTTGAAGGTCGTCGAGTAGCTGCATCACGACGTCAACGGCTGGGGTTACCCCGCTTGAGGCCTACAGAGGCGACATTCTCCAATGCCGTTCATTTGAGCCTCACAAAAGAGGCATACCAGTGGTCGTAAGATAAGTTGGTTGCCTTGCATTGGGCATGTAATGCGCTGTTCAATTCACATTGGCTGTATACTCGACTCCTCACGCTGCTATCTAATTGGCGACAAGTTGGAAATGTGACCAACCACGTAAACATTAGGACCCCTATTTGAGTGCAGATATAAAAAGCAGCAGCGCTTGCTCAAACAGCCGCGCTGGTAATATAGGGCCGTGTTGGTGGTTTTCGTCTCCAGACTCTCGGGTCTGTGATGCTGCCCTCCGCCCCCAACAAGCATCTTTCAGGACTTCAATATGCAGCGAACCGCGGAGCCAGAGGGCCCAACATGTTGGAAGTTTGAAACACGCCAAATTGAGAGCCTCTATGTCTAGAATAGGAACCACTTTGCAATCATGGACGTGTATAAGATGGGCAAGGACAACATGGTGGGCTTTCACGATGTTGTCCATCATAGTTACCCGAGATGGAAGCATTGTTTAGCGCATATTCATCCACATTAACCCTAATAATATATTTACCGAAGGAATGGCTCGGAACAAGCCCCGTCTGTATGTGGCATTGTATGCCAGAGGGGGCGCTGCAAGAATGGCAGGTGGTGAAGACAGGTCAGTTGTCTCCATGCTCTTGCCGGGTGTTCGTGTCTAACAGAATCTTGCCTCAGATACCACTGGGCCCTTATCACCGGTCCCAAACAAGAAGCCGACGCTTCCCGCGGGAAACGATACCACGCAAAAGAGCCGCGGCCGGGAATGTGGGAATACAGCGAGCAAAACACCGGCACGGCGTCCACCCTCATGATCCTCGTCCGTATCCGCGTTGCCAAAATCAAGAGCATGGCCCGGCTTGAACAGGTCCTGCGGGGCGTACCCATTAGAGCCGGGCAGCCAGGTTGGAACTGCGTCGAGTGGGTGAGGGAGGCGTTGTCGGCACTGGCCAGAGACGGGAAGGCTCTTGGGTCTTCCAGGATTGACTGGCAGACTGTCCGGAACAAGGCGATGCAGTATGTGCAGCAAAAAGCAGCTCAGCACCGGTTTGACGGCAGGGCTAGACCGGGCCAGTTTAATCCTCGAGTGGTACCGACTTTTGATCTGTTGGAGGAAAGGGAGGTGATCCAGTGATATGTAATTAGATGTCAACTCCAAACTCGCCAAAGTAGCGCCGGCGCAGCTTTTCCATCTCCAATTCTTGTGGAAATGGCTCCAGAAATTTGTCGACTTCGTGTTTCCAGAATTCCAAGCGTGGCGTGACATGCCAAGTCGACGTGTATTCCCAGTAAGGCGGCATCCATCCAGCCATCTCCCAGTCAATGATAGCTGTAACCTTGTCTCCCTCAGCCATAATATTGTTCGGGCTGAAATCGTTATGCGTAAAGACCGGCTTCTGCGAGGCTGCTAAGTTCGTATACTGGGAGATTAGCTCCCTCAACCCAGGAAGCTTTCCCTCAAGGTCATCGTCCACTTCTTCCGGGCCGCCAATACCACCGCACAACTTTCGATGAAAGTCATCAATCGTCTGAAACGGACCCCAGTACGGCCCATCAGGAAGGCGACCGTCACATATAGGACCGCCATCAGCATTTGCGACCCCAGTGATATGGTCTGGAGGGGATATGTGTCGAAGCTCACTCGCTATGGTTCGCAGTTGATCAAGAATGCGGGCTTTGGACTCCTCCGACCGCTCGCTCCAATCTTCCGAAAGAATGCGCCCCGGGACCCTCTCCATCAAAATGTACACCCGATCGCCGTGCTTAAAACTGCAATAGACCTTCGGAACTGGAATTGATGTGTTTTCGGCCACAAAGCGCATCGCGTTTGCTTCGGCAAGGGTGGTGAACGCCCCCGCCTTGATGCACCGCTTTGACGACACGCAAACGATGCCCCATGGCGATTTCCGCAGACGGCGCATCCAGTTGGTGGAATTAATCCGGAATAGAATGAGAGTTATAAAGCGATTGTAAGCCGTGTCGTTGATTGGTTTGGATTCCATCTTGACGCGTTATCGAGGTGTCGACTTCCAAGGCAGGTTGGGTCGGAAACCAACAGAACGGAATGGACAGGCGGCACATCACGTGGACCCCTGCGTGACAATTCCTTTGGCCCAAAAACTATTATTCCGGGACATGACGCTGTGCAAACAAAGCGCGGGATGATCAAGGGGTTATGGATTTGTTTGATGTTCACATGTCATCTGTTGGTGAAATTGAGAGGAGTGCAAGTGCATGAGCAATGCTCCGGGGTTGGGGCTATATCAGATCCCCTTTCCATGAAACCATGAAAGGAGGCCAACCACGAGGACTACTATACATACAAGAGTCTCGATGTTGCAAATTGGAGGTCCTGCGCAAAACGCGCGTATTTGTCTGAATCAATTAGAAGAAGAGAATTTTGTCTACCGTATCCCCAAAACCCATTTCCAATTTCCCATCTCTTTTTGTCGCCACTCCCAGATCGAGTTCGCAAGCTCGTCTTGTCTCGACTCGATCTTCCGTGTCAAGTGATCGAACAGTCTATTCACAAAAGTATCATACCGGTCCTGGGTAAATTTTATTTCGGCTTACTACAATAAAGCCTCGGCTTAACTTAAAGCTATCACGATCATCCTATTAACTTATAAGTCTTCCAATAGTTTTTCCATTCCGGTTAGTAGTCCGGGAACCGAAATAAAGGGGCCCGGCCGGGGTCGGCCAGATATTAGTCCGGGGTCGGCCAGAGATCAGTCCGGGGTCGGCCGTTAATAATACCGATTAATATATACCTATATATAACCCTAACCTTAGAAGGCTTGTAAACCGTAAGCAAAGTTAATAGGTGATCTTAAATTGGCTCAGGCAAAAATATAGCGGGCTTGACTTAGCTTAGATACCTATCTTACAAGACGAATCAAGCCTGTCTCATTTCATTGCCCACCCTGGATATCAGCCCCGGCGTATCCTGTCTAAATGGCTCTTTGGAGGAATCTCCTGAACTCCTGTTCCCAACCCAACCACAGGCAAATCTGGACAAGCTCTATGCTGCAAGTACATGTGTCATCATCACAGCCACATCCCCGAAAGAGATCCCACGGCCGTGATGGTGCTGATGGCGGAGTGGTTACCATAGCCCGAGAGCCTGACGTGGATGAGCTCGCAATCACCCTACGTCTTCGGTTCAGTATGGTAGTAGGAGTCTGAAATACTTCGGGCGGGCATTTGCACATCCATGCACACTTGCAGAACGGAGCGAGGTGACGGATGGTATTGTTTATCGCCACTTCCGATACAAGGTCTCGTAAGAAGCCCCTGAAATCGTGCTCGAAACTGACTCAACGTGGTAATGAGATGCTGTCAGGGTGGCTTTGATGGTCGGCGTTGTTTTTGGACTCCTTGGACGGCATGTAGAAGCTTATGTGCTCAGGTGGTCGGTTGGGGTCATCTTGAAGATAAAGAATGATCGGCTTGAAGAAAGCACTCCGTTTTTTGACCAGGTCAACGTCCAGCGGCGACCAGGAGGGTGACCAGGAGGTGCTCGACTCGACACCTGACTCGGCTACTGGGCCATCCTGATTATCATGTTGAAAGAAGGGTCTGTTGCAGATGGCGCTTGTCATGTTTGGTGGGTGTCGTATCGAGACTGCTGTGCTCAGCAATCCACGAGCACATGATGAATGCCGATGACGCAGAGTTCAAGGATGGGGGTCGATGAGAAGAACCCGCCTTTGCTAGTCGGGGGGAAATGGCAAGGCCAGCAGGAAATCTGAAGGCCCGGCCTGGGCTTCAAGGGGAGGGCTCCCGAGAACCTACCAACCCGATACCCTGACACCTAGAAAGATGGATGTCCTGCATCCTGCAGCTGGAGTGGGAGGCACATAGGGTCGGTGTGGAAGCAGCGTGGCGGCTTCAGCCCCGCCCTTTCCCCTTCTATTAGGACACATGATGGTTGCTCTTCCCGATTTTGTCACCTGCCCCCACTCAATAAGGGAATCGTAGAATTGGCACCATGGCAGACATCAGGCCGTCGAATGAGTTCCACGGTTACGATGCCGCCCGCATGCCCACCACACCTCTGGCTCCTTTGTTGCCAAAGCCTACAAGGTGTCCACTGGCGGTGCTGTGTGACGCGTCATAGTTAGCTGACTGTCTTCAGGAATAATTGGTGACTGGCCCTAGCCGGGCTCAACGCTTTGGTGACGCTCGCTGCTTTCAGATCAAACAACGGGAGTTTTGGGATGGCGTTGGCCGTTGGTGGCGACGCGTAAAATAATATGGTCCTTCTCTCCACCACACGCGAGACCCACCCCCCGAAAAAGGGGCCACAATTACTGAACATTCTTTCTTTCGCGCCCAAAGAGTGCGATGGCGACTCGACTACATGACGGTATTTTATCTGCTATATTCCCAATGCCCATCTCCAATCTCCCATCTCTCTTTCTCGCCACTCCCAGATGGAGACTGCCAACGCTTCTTGTCTGGCTTCAATCTTTTTCGTTACATGATCCAGCACCCCCTGAACGAACGTGTTGTATTTGTCCTGATTCGATGACTTTGACTTTTCTAGCCAGTTCCAAACACTACCGGCGATTCCGAAGTCGTAAGCATCCTTCGCAGCGTGCTTCACTGCGCCCGGACTTTGCTGACCAGCACCGCTCCCTCCTGAACTCAAAGATGTCTCGCCGCTGGTGTGGACAGACACTCTGTGGTTGTGATTCGGACGAGCTGCCGGCGATGAAGAGTGGTTTGTATCTGCACTGCTCAGAAACAACTGTTCTATAGTGTGCCCTACAATGCCGGGAAATGGTTCTGTCAACTTCAAATAGCTTTTGATCTTGACTCTCGCCTGCTTTTTGATCGCGTCTTCGTATTCTTGCTCGTGATCCTCTAGATACTGCTCTAGATCGGTTCGCAACATTTGAGCCGCTTTGTTTCTGATGTCTATGAAGCAGCAAGTTAGTATCGCAAGCTCGTCATTATGTAACGTGGAAACAACAGTACCCCATAGGTTTCGGAGATCCTTGATTGGAGTTCTGATGGCGGCTCCAGCATATGATCCTGCCCAGACGGCTGCCTTCAGATGCCTCCTGAACTCGTCTTTCCAGCCAAACCATAAGCATATTTGGGCCAGTTCGAGACTGCACATGCATGTATCATCGTGGCAGCCGCATATCCGATTCAGGTTCCAAGGTCGTGTTGTCGACGGTGACCCAGTCGACAAATTAGTGATTTGCCGGTTGGTGGGTGACTTTGCTACTTCGTCACGCCTGCGGTTGAGGATAGCTGTGGGCAAATGAAACTTGTCGGGTGGGCATTTACACATCCACGCGCACTTGCAAAATGGTGCCAGATGATCGAGATAGCTGCTTATGGCCGCTGTTGAGACCAGGTCTTTCAAGAAGCCTCTGAAGTCGTTCTCGAAGTCGACGCAGTCGGGTAAAGAGGTTGGGCTGGGGGTATTGTTATCGGATTCATTGGCCGGTGTGCGAAATCTGATCTCTTCACTTTTCCGACGATGATCGTCCTCGAGATAAAGGATGAGGAGCTTGAAGAAGGCACTTCGTGTTTTGATAAGGGTAATTTGTGCTTCTGTCCAGGAGGTGCCTGCCTCGACCAGTCGCTCGGCTCTGTCCTTGTCATGTCGGAAAACAAGCCTGTCGCAGAGGTCTGTCATGTTTGGTACGTGGGGCGTCGAGATTGTCGCGTTCAGAAAACCAACAGGACATGGTGTAGGCCGATGACGCAGGGTTCAAGGGGGCCTACGGGCTGATCGAACGCTTTTGTCGACCTGAGCGATAAGAGGAGCTCACCCTTGCTTTTCAGGCTTCTATGCACAAGCCGACTGGAGCAAAGAGGCCTGGACTTCAACGAGAGGACTCCTGAGGATGACCTGGTCCTAGCTGTCCCGCCTTCCTTGTGGCTTGAGTGGGGGGTTATTATGTCGGTGTGGGAGCAGCTTCAGCCCCCGCCCCTTCCAGGTCCTCTTATCAGGGCATGGTTGCCCCTCCCGATCTCGTCACCTCCCCCGTCCCAGAATGGGAACATGAAATGCGGCAGGCACCATCGCCGGCATCAGGGCCCCGGTTGCCTTGGAGCCAAGATTCATCAAGAGACTTGATTGTGGACTGTGTGCCGCTAGTTCACTCACCATACAACGACTCACACCAACGGCACATGCCGCTGCCAATACAGAGATGGCTGCTCCTCGAACGTGGGATGAGTTCGATGTGGAAATGGAAATTGGTCAGCTAGCCATACTGATTCAGTCCCGACGGCACCAATATTGCCAATTGAACATCTGTCACGTCACCAATCCCTGCCATCCAATCATCTCGTTATCGACAACATCACACCGAAGCCACCACCGCTTTGCCGCCGCCTTCTCCTCGGTTACGATGTTTCCCGCACACCCACACACTCACACGCCCACACCCGAGTTGGCCCTGATTTCTTGAGTCAGAGCACATAAGGCTGCCGCTGGCAGTGCTGTGTAGCACATTGTATTCGTAATGTGTCAACGTCAATTTCTCGACACTTTGTTTTGGACATGGTGAGTGCTCATGATCCGCGATCAGACAAACATTTTCACCCAACACTTTTATCTCTATAAACGCGCCCATAGGACTTCCAAGAACCTGGTCGATGGTTTCTTGATGCATATCCATTATGCTGTCTTCACTGTTACAGCGAGCTGATGTCGTGTTCGACGTAAGTTCTACTCAGGAGAGCTCTCAGTTTCCCGGTCTGCCTTTCTTTTTACCAGCGACTGACCATCGTCTCTTTTGACACTTGACAGAAAGCTGACACGGCCTGGCTCATGCTATGTTCTGCTCTTGTGTTTCTGATGGTCGTTTCGCTATGTTTGGTTTATGCGGGACTGGGAAGCCCTCTGTTCGCCATCACCATGTTCAAACAACCCATCATCACCGGCGCCATGATCAGTTTCCAGGTAAAGTTCACTAGAAGTTCATCATCCTGACACAAGTCCTGATTTGATGAATTCAGTGGTATCTATGGGGTTATACATTAACATTTAGTCCCGGAAATACCTGGTTTGGCAGTGTCTCCTCCAACAATGCCCTGCAGATGTCACCCGACAGCCCATTCTCGACAACCGATGGATCATCCGCACATCATCTACCAGAACCTGCCTTTGCTCTGTTTCAAGGAATGTTTGCTTCTTTCACGTAAGCTCTGGGTCCAACCATACTAGAGTGATGGGGCTAACATGAAGACGGGGGACTAGCGCCGCACTTGTCTGCGCAGGCACGATGAAGAAGATGCACTCCGCAAGATACCTTCTGTTCATCAGCGTCTGGTCACTTACCATCTACATCCCAATAGCCCGGTGGTCTTGGTATAGCGAAGGGTGGTCTCATCAACGTGGTGGCATGGATTTTGCTGGCGGTACTCCGGTGCATATTGCGAGCGGAGCAGCTGTTGCCGCCATGGCCTTGTTTTTCTTTTTCGAATCCAACGGACTATACAAAGCGGTACGGCACCTTCTTGGCACTACAAAGAACCGTGTTGATGCCTGTGTTCCTTGGGCTGTTGGTATGGCGGTCATGCACAGAGTCTTCGGAATGGAGCCTTTAAGACTCCGCGCTGAGCCTGAGGAGATTCTTCCAGACAGAGAGCCTGAAGTCTACGACGTCAATCAGGCGGTCCTCGGCACAGGTTTACTATGGTTCGGCTGGTGCGTGTTCAATGATTTGTTTGATTAAATTCTAGTTTGTGTGTTCTTCTTTAACTCGCGAACAGGTTTGGCTTCAATGGCGGCTCGGCATTAGGTGCAAACAACCGAGCTGTCTCTGCGGTCCTCTCGACTCATGTAGCGGCTTGTTCGGGGGGTTTGACGGCGGTATTTCTCCAATGGATTCTGAAACAATGGAACAAGAAGAAAGAAGGCCAGGCCTACAATCCGCACGAGTTCCGGAGATTGACAGCCATACACTTTTGTGATGGTGCTATTGCTGGCCTCGTTTCTATCACACCAGGAAGTGGATATGTAGGTGCTCTGTCTTGAGACCAAAACTTCTGCTGATATTTGTTAGGTGCCGGCTTCCAAATCTGCAGTCTTTGGGCTTGTCTCCAGTGCTGCTGTAATTTTCCTGAAACCTGATACTTCGCTCTACTTGCGTGACGATGAACTCAAGGTTTACCTCGTTCATACCATCAGCGGCTTCATTGGGATGTTTCTGACCGGCTGGCTTGTTAGGTAAGATTCCACGAAATAAGCATAGTTGGGTCAACTAACATGACATATCAATAGTCAAGAGGTGGTGGAATCAGATGGCTTCTCAGTGTGGACTGAAAGATCGATATCCCAGCGTCTTGGGTATGGTGCCCCCAAAGACTTCATGGAAAGAGGCCGAACTGACACAGCATAGTATTCAGATGGCAGACGCAACAGCCGGGCTCGCATATAGCTTCCTTGGGACTATCTTTATTCTCATGATTGGGAAGCTTCTCATATTTGCTTTTACCTGGGGCCGAACCATCCGAGATGGTCCCCGGAAGGCTTGGAATCAGGCCAATGTGTTCAAGTTTGGGCTAGATGGGAATCCCTCCATCGAGGACCGCCTGAGGGCAACGGACCGTCACAACTGGGTACGTCACCCACGTGATCCCGAAGAAGTAGGCATGGAGTTGGTGTCCCTCGCCAATGGCCAGGAGGTACCTGTTCAAAATGGCCCAGTGTCACCTCCCCGCTCTGCTGCAAGTTCGAGGCCTCCGCAGCTCGAAAGTTTACATGATTCTCAACTGGGAAGTTTCAGTCATTGATACTCTGGGAAGTCATCCTTCACAGCGGGCGAGTCTGCGCCGCCATGACGAAAGTGGGGATGTGCTCACCATGACGCCGACTTGGTATGGCTGACATGGTAAAATCTGGTATCAAAACTGACCTCGAATTGTATTCTGGACATAAATAGATTTACCTTATCTTTGTAATGCGTAATTAAGGAGTCACCTCCAACTTCGGTGCCTCCTTGGCTTCTGGTGGGAATTGGACTTCGGTGAGCTGCAAGGTCGCCTCTTTCGTGGATCAGGAGGCGCTGACCCCCACACGACGCACCCGTTTCCACATCGGATTCAGCTTTGACACAAGGCAACGGGGGAGGCTATACTGTCCGCGAACCATCTACCAGGGCTCGCCCGTGGCACCGCATCACCTGCATCCCTCCTTGGTGGGATTTGGGGAACTTGGTTCATGCACTGCACCGCTGCATATATCAAAGTTCGTGTTCAGTCCCTGAAAACGACTTGAAGCCAACCACATTCTCATAACCTTTCTCATCCCATCTCAAGCTTACTTTCAGGCCTACTATTTCGTATGATTCTCCCTGAATACTCTAGTTCCTATCCCGCACTACAACAGCATGAAGTGTATCTTATGCAAGAGGCTTGCTAGCCATCATGAAATCCCCCGTGGTCAGCGCTGTGTCCAGTGCAACCTTTGTTTCTGCATTTCTTGCGACCAAGATTGCCAGGAAGCGCCCTGTTCCGAACACCCATCATGCTGGGGCAAACACATCAAGGGAACCATGGAAGAACTACGAGGCCTTCATCAACCAGTCAACCCAACAGCTGAATTGTTTGTCAAGGCTATCACCTGCTCGGAGCTGTCAAACAATGAGATTCAGAAGCTCCATGTCCACGACAAGCGTGCACGCTGGTTCAGCGTGAAGAAGGCAAGGGACATCAATGAAAAGCCCGAACTATGGCTGTACGACCGATTTAGACGTCTTTGCGACCCTTATGCCACCGGGAACCGAGCCACAGGGAATCACTACCCCAGCATTGTGTCGTTTATCGGTAATACATCTGCTGGGAAGTCAACTATCGCTCGTGCGATGCTTCTCCTGGGATTGGCCGAACAATTGGCTAGCAACAACATGTCGGATACTTCAGCTGGCGAAAATGCTCTGTTTGGTCTGATCCTAGCCGTCTTGAACCATCCTGAAAATCATGACCTGCCTGTATCACAGGGAGGCCTCGATCCGACCACCTTTGGTGTTCACCTGTATCGAAACAACATTGCCATAGGACCTGAACAATCCAGGGTCCCACAGTATCCTTTACTTTTCGCTGACTGTGAGGGGTTCAGAGCTGGGCCTGCGCCTACAAATGCACAGAAGAGCGTCCCAGACACGGATGATCCGGACGAGCAAGTGGAAACAATGAGCATCACAGCTGACGATTATGGGACGGATAAGGCAGGCATTGATCTTTTCTATGCCAGACTCCTGTACGCTGTCAGCGATGTCTTGGTCTTCGTCACCCGAGATCCCGAATCCAAAGGCGAGGACTTTCCTCGCATACTCGAATGGGCTGCTGGAGGAATGCTTAAAACCGTCAATCAACCATCTGCAAAGACCCTGATCGTTGTGTGCAACAAGTTCACGCCAGAGGAATCAGACAGAACCCCTGAACGCCTCAAGGACAAGTTCTTTTCGGCCCAAGAGCCAGACCTGTGGAAGAAACCCGGAATCCTGTGCGACTTTGTCGAGCGGTTCAACGCAAAGACGACATTACGGAAGCGGATCCGAGACAATAACGATCTCTACGACGAGCTTTTCCGCAGTATTCAGTTTTACTATATCCCAGACAAGGACCACGTTGATATTCATGGTCAGCCTGAGAAGCTTTTGGAGCACTTTCGTCAGCTCAAGCATGTTCTGGATGTTTCAGTCACCGAAGAAAGAAACATCAGAGCGCAGAATCTGATTTTGCATAACGTCACTGAGCTCTCCCATTTTCTCTCTCGGGCATTCCAACACTTCACAGAGTCAAATACACCCCTTGACTTCTACAAGGCCACTTGTCGAGACAATCACACACCCACTAATTTGAGAGAGCACATTGCCAACTTTTTGAGATTGGCATTTGACCGTAAGAACATGGTTCATCACGGCCAAGTGGAAAGCATGGTCGAGACTGTCATTGCTTTGTCCCTTCTGATCCTCGCACGAAGGCAAGACTCGGCCACCTTTGTTCCCGAGGTCAAATTTGCTCAAGATCTGGGGAAGTATTGGGATGAGGGGTTAAGCATGTATCGAAAGCTCTACGAGCAATGTGCTTATGTCTTCACAACCCAGCAAGGCGTTGCCGTTTCTTGTGTGTGCCGAGGCGGAGGAGCCACACACCCATTCCATGTCCCCCCACCACCCGACCCAGATCAAAAGAAGCTCCAGTCAGTAGGCGGCAGTTTTGTTCCAGGCCACCCATGGAACAAGGAGAGCTGGAGAAAAAGGATACAGGAGAGATTTTGTCGCTTTTACCGGCGGGTGTACCTCTCGCCGTATGGGGAGCGCCACCAAGACGAGCTCCCAGAAACCCAGTGTCAAGGCCAACAGCCCAACAACCTCGTCGACGCCTCCATTTCGGCACTTCGCCGAGAGCTGACCTCCGAGATCGAGCCTCTGTTTCTCCATCTGTTCAGCAACAAAACCTGCCTGTCATGCCTCCTGTCCAGCCCCGACCACGTCCTTCCTTGCGGGCACGCCTACTGCCCCCGCTGCATCCAAGAACTGTCAACCCCCTCCCAGCTAAAGGAATGCGCGTTTGACATGCATTTTTGCATCCTGTGCGACAAATACTTTGATCCTCACCCAACCATCCAGTTCAAGCCGCGGTGCGCAGGCGTCAGGATCCTCACCCTCGACGGCGGCGGCGTGAGGGGCATCGTCGAGCTCGGGCTCGTCAAGGCGTTGGAGGATGAAATAAAACTCCCAACCGTCCGTCTGGCAGAAATGTTTGATCTGATTGTCGGGACTAGCACAGGGGGAATCGTAGCGCTGGCATTGGCCTTCCCGGGGATGCTCAGCAAAGACAAGAAAAAGACCGCAAAGAGTACTACATTTGACAATCTGACGCGGAGACCAAGCGCCTTTGAGATCCGGATGGAGGACATGATATCCTTCTTCGAGGAGGTCTCTGAACGGACATTCAAGCGCAGCCGCGCCTTTATCACGGGTTTCAGCCGAGCTTTGATGCTCGTCAGCGGGGTGAGGAGCGTCTACAGCGAGGAGTCTCTCCGGGAGGGGCTGCAAGAGTACTTTGGGGAGGAGACGCTGCTGTTCGCCCCTGCCGTAAGCGGGAGGACCACGGCGCTCAGCTCGGGGATCAGGGTCGCTGTTACCAGCGCCAGAGACCACGGCGGGAAGACTCCGGTGGTGATTGGCAATTACAACCGCCCTCTTACCACCACCACCACCGCCACGGCGGGTTCTGCCGCAACTAGTAGTGCCGATCAAAGCGGAAGCAACAGATCTGGCTTCGAAAGGGAAGACAACCTGTCAAAAGACTTCAAGATCTGGGAAGCGGCCATGGCGACCTCTGCGGCGCCGCTTTATTTGCCGCCGTTCAGGAACGCACACACCGGTGATGAGTACTTTGATGGCGCAGTGAAGGAAAACTGTCCAGCGAGGGTGGCGATGGAAGAACGGGAGTTGATCTGGGGCGGCGGGGGTGGTGGTGACGGCAAGGAGAATAAAGTGCCACTCGACGCGCTTGTGTCCCTTGCGACCGGGAATCAGGGGCCCAAACCGGACAAGATGCCCACCGTGCTCAAGTTTGGGTACTTGGCGGTAATGAGAGAGATGTTTAGAGGGCTGATGGACACACAGAAGATCTGGGAAGATGCGGTAAACCGGGCCGACAAGCTGGAAAAGGGGAGGTTGTTCAGGTTGAATCCCAGGATCAAGGAGCCGTATGTCGAGCTGTATAAACACAAGGAGGTGCCCCGGCTGCTGGAAGAAACGGGGGATTGGGCCCAGCCAGGTGGTGCTGGGAGAGAGGAGATCAAAAAAGTGGCGAGGGTGCTGATGGCAGGCATGTTTTTCTTCGAGGTGCCGGATTCCTACTCTCCCTCTTCTACGCTGTCTCAACAAGCTATTGGAGGTGGAGGAGCGGATGCGAAGTTGCTGCGAGGATCGCTCAGATGTCGACTGTCACACGGCAAAAGACCAACGGGCCACAGCTCGGGTTAACAGCTACCGACCTGCACGCTGTGAGCCTACAGATGGAAGTGAAGCAGTCAATCAGAGGCATGGCGGGTATCAAAGGAATCCTACTGGCTCAGTGATATATTGAAGGACTTGGCAGAGGCCTGAGGC